>VZRF01009583.1:0-35304 GCA_013396875.1 Vireo altiloquus | reverse complement strand
TGCATTTTTCTCCATTCCTCTGGCAGCAGAATGCAGGCCTCAGTTTGCCTTCATGTGGAGGAGAGTGCAGTACACCTGGAACCGACTGCCCCACATCTTCCCTCTTCCCTCTTCCCTCTTCCCTCTTCCCTCTTCCCTCTTCCCTCTTCCCTCTTCCCTCTTCCCTCTTCCCTCTTCCCTCTAATACAGGAATGTGAGCTGTAGATATAATTTCCACAGGCAAATTCATTTGTGTTACTGCAATTTGCTGTTGCTTTCATTTTTAGTTCTGCTTGGCAAAGAAACTGAACAGTATGCTGTCATTTGGGCAGGGATAAGAAAGAAAGCGGTCAGTGAAGAAACAAAGTGGATGAAGTAAAAGAAAGGTTGCAGAATTGAGTAGGAGATTTAAATTTTTAGGACCAGGATGACAAAGTGGAAACAAAAATTGGAGAAGAAACCATCAGGACATTAAATAATTCAAAACCCCAGGAAAACAAATGAAAGCTGCAATTACACATAACTATTTTTTTCCCTATGCATTAAACCTCTTTCTATATTTCCCTGTGAGGAAAAAAATGACAAAAGGTAGAAGATGATCCAGATTAAAAAAATTTTGAGCTAGTTCTGGCCTACACAAAGCGGATGAAACCTTCAGTTTCTTGCTGGTAAGTAAGAAGGCCAGAAGGAGCTGCTTGTCTCAGAGCAACAGGGATATCCTTCTAAACTGTTAACTGGGAAATACAGTGAAATGTTTCAGTCTGGATGCCCTAAGAGATCAACTTGAAGAGATTTTGATTAAGGTTCATTAAAGCATTTCTTTGGCATACTTCAAAAAAATCTATTAAAACTGCCACTATAACTAGTGTTTTGCACACTAGGGAAAAAGACTCAATTTTGAATCTTGAACAGAGTATTTTGATAGTTCTGAAACTTCTCCAAACATTTTTTAAGCTCAAGAATATGTTGAAGTGATTGTTTCCTCACAAAAAAAAATGGTTTGAGAAATTAGCATTTTATGGGAGGAAAAAGGTGCTTTGAATAATTTCAGGCTCTGTATACTTGAGGAAAAATATTTCATTTGAAAAATCTAGTGCAATTTGCTAATATGGGTATAGAAACCTTTTATCACTGTTTAGAAGCTAAGGCTTTGCAACCAAGTCCTATAATTTTTAGACTTCATGAGTAATGATTCTTGTTACTCACTCTGATTAATACAGGAAAACCATAAATATGTGTATCATTAAACAAATAATCTCTGGCAAAAAAGGTAATCTACTTGTGGTTTTCAGTAATGGGGAAATACAGACTTAAGTCCTCTGGAAATGCCTTTCCAGATAGATGAAAGGATGTTGGATATGTGCAGTCCCAACGAGGATCATGCCAAATGTCTTGGACCGTCCCCATGTTCAAGACCATGGTGAATGTTGTACAGGAAATGGAACTCAGTTGTTTCATTAAAGATTTTATAGACTTTATATGGGAAAACATCCAATCCAGCTGTTTTCCCATAATTCAGTGAATTAATGGTCTCCTCAACTAATGCTTTTTCTACGTCAGCCCTTTGTATGTAGCCATGTGGGGCATTTGGAGGCTGTTAAGGAGTCCATTAATTTTATTTTTATGGGTATCAGAGTAGTCATTTTTCAAGTATATGTCATAACAGATCTGCCTAAAGGCTTTATCTTTTTGTTTGCTGCAAGTTATTTCCCTTTATCTTGAATTTAAATGGACCTTGTTTTATTATTGTTGCTTTATTTTCTAAGTGTACATTCCAGATATTTTTCATTGCCTGTTGTCTATTTTCCAGTGCTGCTCTCTTAAATGCTAATGTACAACATATTCTACATTGGGACTGGAGACAATTTTTATCTGTAAAAGCTGTTAAATGGAAGATATGTCCGTCGACCACAATAATGTGTCCTGGGGTTCTACATTTCACAAATCACAATTTGAGATGGCTCAATAATTGTTGGCATTTCTATAGCAACCTGCCTTTTAGAAACTTAAAACACTTAAAAAATCCCCATGAGCAGAGGCCTGAGAATGCCCTGAAAATTTAAGTAATACTGTGGTGTGTTATTTTCTCCCACATGCAGGAGTAAATGGGCATACTTTCAAACAGAAAGCAGCACGAGCAACTCGTTGTATTTCAGCTGCAGTACTAGGACTGGAAGAGACAACACAGATGTGGCTGTCCACAGTCCATGAACAACACCTAAGAAGGGGAAAACTGAAGAGTTTCATTTGTGGGATTTAGAGGGAGAAGGGATTTACCGGGGTCAGATGGAGAGCTGAGGTTTTTGGATCAGGGTTATTATACAACAGTAGCAGAGTAAGGAAAAGCAGTTGTAGGAAATAAAGAGCTCGTTATTTGTTTGAACAATATTATTTCAGCAAAAATCCTTTAATTAGACCTTTCTCATTACATCTATAGTATACCAATGCAATATGTATGTTATTTTCTGAGGCTCTGCTCCTTTTACTTATATTTTTTAGATGCAGCTTCAAGTTACCTGGCATTTCTAATCAGTTATTCAAGCTCCGAAAGTTTTGTTGGAAGCTTTCAAATGAAAGCTGATCCACTGACAAAAAAAATTATACAGCTGAAAACCCCCCCAAAACAAAAATTAAAGGCATAGAGAGGAAAAAGAAATTTTCTCTTTTTTAGTTTAAATTCTTGATTTGAAAACAGCTGCTGAAAATATGAGTAACTGGGTCCAGAGACCCCAAAAACAAAAGTCCTTTTTTGAAGTCTGAGAGACTTGGAAGATCCAGCTTAAATAATTTATTTCATGGTCATATTTCTTTACTTTGAATGATTTAACATATCTGGAATAGAAAGAGGTTGATGAGCAATGCCTAGATGTGGCAAATGAAAGATATGACTTTGCAGATGTTTGCTAAGCTGAACTTAGTGATTAGGTTGAGGAAATTCACACTTTTGCACTTGAATATATTTGCTTTGCCCTAATAAAAACTATCCTTTAACACCTGCAGCTGAGGTTTCTGGAGCAACAATTTCTGCAGGCCCTATGCTAAAGTGATTTTTTTGCTGGTGAATTACTTGCCTGTAGTGCTCCTGCAACTTTGCTGCAGGATGTAACTTATGCAGAACAAAAAGCAAATCTCCAGCTATTTCCTGATGGTTCAGTGTTTATATGCTCACTGATTTTCTTCTCTTTCAAATAACTACTCTAAGCTGCATCCAGTACTGACCCTGTTCATTCTGTGTTATGAGAACTGTAAGACCAAAAGCTTATCCTTTGTGTATCTGTTTATTTGTCAAACGGGGATCATTCTCTCTGAAATATAAGTATTTTGCAACAATCATGGTGCAGGTGAAGGTCTACTTAGTGAACTTGCAAACAGAGGATGGACTGAGAAGTAGAGAGATTACTAAAAAAGAAAAAAAATAGGAGGGAGGGGGAGGAAATTACAGTTTTACTCCACTTCCCAGGAAAATTCCAGCTTTTGATTGCTCTTTGTCCAGTAAAATCCATTTACTAAGCTGAGCAAGACTCTCTTTGCATGTTGTGGCTGTCTATTCCAAATGGCTGACTGCCAGCAGTTTTGCAGAGTGGGAGCCATCTGATACTACAGCGCAGAGAAAGAGAGCAAGTGCATCAGCAGGACATGGGGGATCAGAGAACCAAATGGCATTCAGAGCACAGCCTGTGTTTTCTGTGCAGTTTGAGAGACAGCACAAGTTGAACAAAAGCATGATTTCATTTGTAACCAGCTTTTATGCAATGGGCCATTTTTAAGCTCTAAAAATGTAAAAGATGTGCTAATTAGTTACAGCTTATTAAACAAAGGCTTGAACAGCTCCAGTCTCAGTCAAACAGTCCTTCAACACAGGAGTGAAGGAGGAAGACAAAACCACAGAATCAGCTAGGTTGGAAAAGATGTCTGAGATCACTGAGTCCAACCTATGACCTAACACCACCTTGTCACCTAGACCATGGCACTGAGTACCAAATCCAGTCTTTCTCAAACACCTCCAGGGAAAGTGACTCCACCACTTCCCTGGGCGGCCCATTCCAGTGCCCAGTCACCCTTTCTGTGAAGAACTTTTTTCCTATGTCCGACATGAAATTCCCCTGATGCAGCTTAAGACTGTGTCCTCTTGTCCTGTCACTGGTTGCCTGGGAGAAGAGACCGACCCCCACGTGGCTGCACCCTCTTTTTAGGCAGCTGTAGAGAGAGATTACAGATCTTTCTGATGAGGGCCTATGACATGTTGGAATACCCTGTGTTGTGCTTTAGCCCCATGTTGCACTTTCCTTTGAGCTTGACTTCAACACAATGTGCTCACAACACTTAAAATTTTCTGACCTAGATGTACTTTCCAAGTCCACTTCTCTCTATCTGGACAGTAGCAAAACTTCCACCAGATAGTGTACCTGCGTATGCATTTATTGTAGAGTTAAATTGAGCACTTACTGAATGGCTGACATAAACAAAATCTTCTTATTCACCAGCTAAAACCTTACCCATCTTCACTGTGACCCTCTAGATGTGCTAGCTTGCTCTCTAGGCTAGATATTAAAACCCTGCTGCAGGTTTTGGGCTCAGCTTTGTAAATCTTCCATGCAGCTGTGAGGTTGCAGCTGGTGTCAGTCAGCTGTGGGTAGGCCTCTGGTGCCTCCCACATCACGTCCAAAGAAGAAGCATGTTCCTTTATGAGTCAGCATGGGGGAATCACAAAACATCTGAGTTTATTAAAGCATCAGAACGTCTGATTTATGAATGCCAGTGGCCACCCATGCCGGCAAGGTCTTGCTCCTCACAGACGTGTAAGGGTGACCTGCCTGGTCGACTGAATCAGACAAAGCTCTGGCTTGACTCTGCAGCGAGGACACTCCACTTGACATTACAGTCTGTCAAGTTAGGACCCTCTACACAGGTCTATGCAACATTAGTGAGATCTCAGTCTTTTCCATTACCAGAGAAAATGTTTTCAGAAGTGGGAGGCGGGGGGGGGAGGAGGAGTACCTTGACTTTTCTGCAGTCATTATTTTAAAATTATTGTAATCAAAATCATTAAAGTCTTTGAAAACAACAGCTATCATACACTTCACATTGGAAGTATTTGTGAGAAAATGTGATAATTTCCATGTAATTAACAAGAAAAAAAAAGCAGGATTTGAATAAAATTACTCAATGTGTAAAGAATTGGTTTAACATTTTTATTTCTCATAACTCGTACTGTTAGTAGTGAACTCTGCTCAGTAATTACAGAAACTTCAGCCCATCAAACATTAATTGCCATCACGTGAGTGAACCCTGGTAGGCAGTTAAGTATCACACAGCTGCTTTTGCACTTCCCCCCATCCTCCTTTGGAATGGTGGAGGAACAAAGGAAGTGTATTGGCAAAAAACCTTTTGGATCCAGCTAAAAATTGTTCAGTAAGTGGAGAAGGAGTGGAAGAAGGAAGAAATACATCGAAACAAAATGAGTGGTGCAAAACTACTCACCGCCTCTTGTGGGCAGACTGTTGCCCAGTCAGTTGGGAAGCAAAACACGGCCAAGGTCTCTAAACCCTCTCCTCTTTGTTTCATCCCTACTGTGGCATGATACAATGTGGAATATCTCCTTGGTAATTCAGCACATCTGCCTTGTTGTGTCCTCTCTCAACATCCTGCCCACCCCCAGCCCCCTCACTGAGTGGCAGAGAGAGAAGCAGAGAAGCCCTAGACACTGGGAAAACACTGTTCAGCAAGACACCTGTGTTATCAGTGTTGTATTAGCCACAAATATAGAACAAGGCACCAAGCAAGCTGACACGAGAAAATTAACTCTATCTCAACCAGACTCAGTACTCTTGGTTTTGTTGATTATCTCGATTGCAAATTTCCTTGACTGACTTTTCATAGCTGAAAACGGAGACAATCCCACATTTTCTCTGACTAAGGGGATTGCTGTGCAAAACTGCTTTGGTCCCTCCAAGAAGTCATGACACAAGTCCTGCAGTACCCATGAGGCCAAGCCCAGTAAAATTCATATCATACTCGCTTGGAGCTACTAACAGTTCCACAGAGGGTGAGGGATTGGAGTGCAGTAAATAAACCCTCATCTGGACCTGATCAGCTAAAAAAAAAGATTAAACTGAAATGTGCTTTCTGCTGATAATAGTTCCTCCCGATTCAGAAAGCACCATGTCGTTCCCTGGAGGAGGTGGGCTCTGACATAAAGCAGACATTGCTGAACAGTCTCTAACAGGCAGTAAGCACATTTACTTTCTGTTTCCTGAGATGACCCCATGCTGCCAATGTCTGCACACGTTATCAGTGTCGTCTCCACAGCTGTTTTCCAAGCAAGACAAAACCTAGAACACAGTTGCTGACTGGAGGTCCTATGCAGCCATGGATGGAAATGTGTTTAACCATGAGAACTCTTTCCCATGAGCACCAGTGGGTAAGCATCTTTGCAAGAAGGGCCCCAGTAACATGGACCCTTGAGGTGTTGTGTAAGGGCATTCAAGGACAGAAAATTTCGTGCCAAAGTACTAGCTCGTATCCTCACTCTACTCTTTGTCTAATATTGTTTTCTTTTATATATTTGGTAAATATATATAAATATATGAATTCATAAATGTATAAATTTGCCTTAGTTTGAGAGGGACATGATCATTTAGAGGGTTTTTTTGAATGAAAGCTGAAATTACATATAGTGAGGTGGCACTAATAAATGAAAGCTGACCAGTCACTGAAGCAAGGAAATGCAGGAGTATTCAGGCTCTAGAAATGTGTGCTGAGGTAACAAATAATAATACTAATAATAATTGCAGTTCAAGAACTTTTGACCACATAAATCTTAAGTTTTATTTATGTGTCTGTGTGAGTTAATAGGACATAAATCAGTAAGACAGTGGCATAATTTTCTATTCAAATATTTGAATTTGTGCTGAAAGAGACAGAGGCAAAAAACTTTAAAAAATACGGGCTGGTTTAAATATTGCTTTCAAATTCACTCAAATAATGAAAATAATTGGACAAATAATGTCCAGGCATCAATTATTTTATGTGACTACCAGGTAGGTGCTTGTAGGCACTTTTGAGTTTGTTTTCTCTTCTTAATCAATGAAAACACATGTTAAAGGCAGAAAGAAGATGATAATTTCAATGTTTCCATTGAGCCTAAAAAGGTAGGACTGGCTGACAAGAGAAAAAAATGGTAGTCCGGTTTCTGAAGTACATCTAAATGAACACAAATCAGTTACAATTGGGCCATCAAACACCTCATCAAGCACCTGTACTTTTATACTTATGAGTATAAAAGTTGTTAGTATGATACAAGGCAGGTTTTCTAAAATTAAGCAGTAGGGTATATTAAGGCTTCTATTTTGCAAAACAAATTGCTGACATCAGCCATTCCAAATGTATCAGTAATTTCATGGTTTCAAAGGCATAGTGGGATTTGTGACTTCAAAATGACAGATGGATTTATCCACATAAATTCTACCAATTTCAAATATTGAAAGATATTTGGTTAGGTGGTTTGGTTAACTCTAGGAAACTTACTGGTTTTTTAAATCAAAGCCTGATACTAACTAGTATTTGATCTTGGCTTTGATTTTCTTGCAGATGTTTCAAACTGACAAGGAAAGACAAGAGTGTCTAACATTCTATTCAATTACATTGCTTATCCCCAGCTGCCTTTTCTTATTTAGGCTAAAAACTAAAATACTAATAATAGCTTTTGAAGCATTATTATATTCCTACAAGCCCAAGTGAGGTCTGTTCGAGTTTGCTTAGCATGACCTTTTTTATTTGAGAATACATGAACATGCTGCTTAATTGTGAAGCACAGCTACTGAAATACAGATCATCAGCCAGGGGCTGAAATGGTCTAAAAGCTCTGCTTTGTCCAAATTAGCAACCTGTGTTGTATTTTCATCTTCATTTGCGTGTATTAAAAGCTACTCATGCAAAACAAATTCCCTTTTGTGGAGAATGAACTATGTAAATGCAATTTATAGCTTCAATTTGGACTTGAAAATTTAATCTATTCAAACATAAAAAGGTTTTCCTGCACTGAATAGTCCTGAGGTAGTTTAAAATGCTTAAAATAAATATTGAGTAGATGACAGAAAAACAAGTCCTCCGTATCACAAAAGCTGTTTTAGAACAATGATTTAAGTGCTTGATTAATATCGACTACTCTGGGATTCTAAGCTATTAATTGTGCAATCTATACAGGTGGCAGGCACTGATGGAAATAAAATGCAAATGGGCAAGGTAAAGGTACATTATAAATTTTGTTGTATTAAAAAATACTTGCCATGAAATAAAAGAAATTGATACAAAAGAGAGTTTGTTTCAGATCTTCAGCTCCCAAGTTTCCTGAAGGCAAAGGCTGTGTAATTTATTCAAAAAACCTTTCTTTTGAAAGGACTGTGTCAGTAGTACACCGACAATGCTTGCTTGCCAAAAGACAAACATAGTGAATCACCCCAAATACTACAGTGAGGTTGCCACATTGTAGCTGTTTGGGCTTGTGCCTTTCTTTTGACCATGTCCCTGTTTGAGACAAATTCAGAAGAGAAAATCCCCTGATGGAAAGCAGGGCGGAAATCTTCCGCCCACCAGGTTCAGGAAAATGAAATATTTCCTCGGAGGAAAATGAAGAGGGAAAAACCCCTATTTATTTAACAAACACACAGGAAAAGAATAATAATGCTAAATAATAAAATCTCTCTCTGTGGAGAGAAACCTGGAAAAGTTTAGGGTCCTTCTGGGTGTCGTGGCTCTCCTCCCCAGAGCTGGGTCGGCATTGGGGGACCCCCCTGTGGGCTGGTGAAAGCCTCCCAGTGAGGTCTCTATATTCTGATGTTCTGAACAAGTCCAGAAGAGAAAAAAGAAGAAACCCAAAGTCCCAGAAAAACTCTGTCTCTCTTCTCCTGAAGAAAACAGAGCTGAGAGCTGGCTGGAAAAGCAAGGAAGGTGCTTCCTCCTCTCCCTCCCTCTGCCTCAGCAGCTATCGCTCCCCACAGCAGCAGAACAACAGAGTGGAGTAGTGACCTTGAAACACAGAACTGCTTTGAAAAAGTTCCTTTGGCTTTTTTTCTTCTCTCCCCTCTCAGGCCCAGTTTAAAGGCACAAAATTCATTTTGTGGGCATAGGGCAGACAATATGGGATACACCGTAAAGTCACTCCAAGACAGACTGGTAGCTGCTTCAGCTTCCAAGCTGTCCTGTACCTCAGAACTTGTTAAACTCTTCCAGAGGAAACTAACCTATCTCTACATTTTGCTTTAAAATTCAAAAGAGACCCCAAGCTGTACTCGGTGAAATAAGATAAACCTCTCAAATAAAATTTATACCAATTTGTTTTCTAGATAAAAGAGGCAGAAAGGAGCAAAAAACCTCACATCTCTGTAATTAAAAGTTCACTGTGATTTTCTGAAGTGCACTTTAATGTATCTCAGGGACTATAACATGCTGTTTTATAATTGGTCATCTTGCCTTGCTTTAGCCAATATCCCTTTGTGGAAAGGATGAAGCCCTAATTCCAAGGGTTGTCCACAAATTGACTCCATGTTGATAGAATTTTAGAAGGCTTCATTTATTATCAAGAACAGAGAGCAAGCTATTTTAGCTGGAGAGATCATCTGCCCGACTGTGTCTGTCTGTGTCTGCAGCACAGTCTCACAAATATGAAAACAAAATCCAAAATAGAAATCCTCATTGGCCAAGGAGAATGCATTATCAAAACAACTTCCATTATTTACATTCTTGGTCCTGGGAACCTACAGAGGTTCCCTTTTAGAAATGGAGTGCTACCTTTCAAGAGAAGTGTTACAACTTGGAACCTGCCCTTCTCAAGCCTGTTGCTGTGATCTCTCTAAGATCCACTAAAGAGTCAGCTCCACACCCCTTATCTTCAGTAATGGAATAGTTTGTATCTAGAGTACAAACAAAAACCTCATGTTATTTTTCTGAGCACTATACTTATTAAAAAAATTGTGGTTTGCAACTTACAACTTCATGCAAAGCTAGTAGCTGAATAATGTTTAACCTTATTATGTGTCCATCCAACTGGATGCAAGTTGGAGGAAATAGAGATCAGAAACGTGAGATCCAGGCTTAATGAAATTAAACACAGCTACTGGTGGGAGAACTTTTGTAACCTGATGAAGATGCTTTCCAGTTTGAAGGTGCTGGGTGTGCTCATAAAGGAAATTAATTGATTTGAACTGAGGGTTCTGTCATGATCACTGAAAAGTTTAAAATGTAAAAGCCAGGCTGTGGGTAGAAGGTCTGCTAGGTGTTTGACCACTTGGCATTAGAGTATAATGATGTCAGGGATTGAAGAAGAGGAAACAGTGCATTAGAAACTCCTGACCTGAAGGAGTGGTGATATAGCAGGGACATGGTGTATCAGCATCAGTTTGTCTGTATTTACGTACATATTCAGTGTTTCACTCACCAGGCTGAGTGTAGCGTACACTCAGAGAGTTCTCACACTCTCACAGTATTGATTATTCATTAGTATTGGTTGTCTTGACAGTCAGTTGACCATTAAAAGTAGAAATGTGTTGAAGGCAGTGATTTTTAAGTAAACATCTTAGTAGTTACCTATATACAGTATGGTCACCCTAATGTGAATTAATTTAAATTTTTTATTGCACATTCTAATCACGGAAGGTGCATGTGATCTGAAGGCACAATCATTCATAAACTCTTAATCTCTCTTACTTAAAAAGGAAGACAAAAATTACCTGCAGATGATCGTTGTACATTGGCAGCAGGTTTGTATCATTTGCATGCACTGTTGCCAGGAGGCACAGTGTTCCTGTTTCCATATTATGAAGTCTGGTTTTGTTCCATATTTCTTGCAGACATAGAAGTTAAGTAAGTAAACTGCAATGACAAACTACCTAATAGCTTTAATACATTCAAGTCCAGTCTGGAATTTATGTGATCTATGAAAATGGAAGACAAGAAAAAGATTTTCTTTTAAAATGTTTAAAATTTTTAGCAGAAGACTGGTCCTCATTGCTCACTGATATAATTTAAGGCTTACTAAATTACTCTTCTGGTAAAATTAAAGCAGAACTTCTTGATTTCTCAAATCATATTGAGTTTGGACAGGAGATATAACAGCTTTTGAAAGAGCCTTTTAGTGCTCCAGCAGCTAATTAATTCATAAATAATTTTGGAATAGGGAGTCTGTATTTTGGTGATTTTTTTTTCTGAATCATTGTTGGCTGTCTTTTAAGTGGGATTCCTGTCGTACAGGTCATAATACTTAGGAAAGTTCTGAAAATTCTGGCAAAGAGCATTTTCAAAGAACTCAAAGACTTTATACGTTTACTAACTCTCAATATTTTTAACTACTCTTATATTATGGTAACCATATACTTCCTCTGTACAATCTGTAGCAGGACTGTAAAATGGGAAAAATTAGGGAAATTAATTCTAGTAAAGAAGTTTTGTATGCAGCAGACCTTATTTCACTGGTGTAAAAAGAAGTGATGATAATACCATAAGGGCAACCAAGTGCATTGAAGCACAACTCAAAAAACATTGCCAGATGTCTCTTGAAAAAGCTTCTAGGATATACATTTCGTGGTGTTTTCTCCTTCTGTCTGTGACTTCAAAACGAATTTCTACAAATGAGTTTATATAGTGTAGCTCAGGAACATTTAACAGCTCAGATCCTTTCTTCTCCAAAGAGCCTGAGATGGCTTTTGCTGGTAATCAAGAAGATTCTGGTATCTCCTTGTGGTTCTTTCAGTTAAGCATGGGAATAACTGATAGTGGCTTTAAAGATGCCTGGGACCTAGTCTTCTAAGATAGTAGATATGAGGAGCTACCATGTGATTCTGTTATGAAAATGATCCAGAGTAAGTTAACAGCCAGCACAGAAGGCATCACAAGGAGAGAAAGGTGGAGCATTAGCTGTCCTCAGTGACTGATCTCTAACCCTGCTGGACCATTTCGTCTGAGGTGAGGCAGAGAAGGCCAGAGACCACCCTCATCTGTGGCAAGCAGGGTCATCATCAGGAGCCCTTACTGACAGGGGAGCAGGATGCAACAGCGGATACCAAAGGGCAGGAGCTCATCTCTGAGTTGCAACCTGTCAAGGGTGAAGAGAAAGCTGAGGGTAGGACTGAGGATGAAGACTATGGCAATCACAGCATCTAAGTGGAGACTGGGAGACTTTTCAAGGGTGGGAGCCCACACTTTGCCCCAGGGAGAGGGGCTTGCTCACAGGAAGGAATGTATGAAGGGAGAAGGAAGGGATTCTCATTACATTTCCTTTAGCTATTACAAATCTTACAATTTTACTTGTGCAAGAAAGAAACAGACTATTCACAGAATGGGACTACCAAGAGTTAAGAGGCATAAGAAAAATTCTGATGTGTCTGTTCTGCCACAGACCACATATTTCCTGCCAAAAACCTGACAGGAAATGTAGTATTATTCTAGTGAACTATCCTAACCACTCCTCTGTGGCATGAGTGATCTAGTAAATTTGCTGTGCCCAGCAATGAACAGTCAAATGCCAATTTAAAGTCGCTCCTGTAAAGCTGCTGAAAAATGAGGCCATGCAGTACCTCACTAGACCAACTCTGTGTAACTTACATTCTTCCTCTCCTCCCTACTCTTCACAAGGAACCTTGACCCTCTTTGTCTACAAAGAGCAGACAGCCTTCTCCATCCCTACCTTCACTTGCAGGACATGCCTTTTACGTCCCTGCAGGTCACCCTTTGTATAGGGACTGTTGGGCCTGTCAGGATTACAGTCCATGCCCTGAGAAAAAAAGAAAAAACTCAGAATCTTCAGAAACCCAAAGTTGTAGCACTATATTTGAGCAGGTAATTTTGACGTTTACTATTCCCAGCTATTTTCTTAATATAAAAGATTGATTTGGAAGATGACTAATAAAACTTCTCTCCTTAAGTAAGGCCTTTAGTTGTAGGATTCGTAATTTAATTACAAAACTCTCTTGTTATTACCACTAGTGTGTCTGTCAAAATTAAAAATTATTATTATCTTTTACCTAGTATGTAAATTTTTCCTGGAATGTAATAACAACTCTGATTTACTCTTACAAATTCAAGCACAGGTTTCCCAGCCAGTTTGATTTTCATTTCTTTTAGCTATATTACCCCAAATATATTACAAACCTGTATTACCTGTAAGAGAGATGAAAATTTGAAAGTCAACACAGTGGTCTTTCAGCATGAATCGTTATTAGAAATTAATTAGAGTTTGCTTGAAGTAGAATAGCCACATATTTATTGCTAACAATGTTTAGCAACTACATCTTGGTTATTTACAACCACAGCACCCTTTTTTCTGCCTTGGGACATGACATTGTGTTTCAGAGTGTCTAACAGTGTTGTGGTATAGATTTGGAATAAAAAATTAAGAATTTTTCTGTCATATCAATAATCACTTACCCACCAGGGAATGCTTGATAGCAGCAGGATACACAGAATCTGTAATGCAGATAAATAATTTTATCATTATTCCCAGAATTGTTTACTTGTAAGGAAGTTATACATGACTGTGAATGACAGAAAATGATAGTTTCTCCCCATGGACAGGATCTGCTCTAGCCGAGGGAAAACCCACAGGACCCTGTCTGATGCTGCACAAACATGGGGTGCCCAGCATCTGAGGGGATGAAAGATGCTTCTCACTACCTATAATCCTCTTCTTGTTCTGTCTTACTAAGCAGATGCCTTATTAAGCCACCTGTTGTTGGGCTTTTCTCCCTGAGATTCAGAAATATCCCTTCACTGGCTCTCTCTCACCTCACTCCACTTCCCACCCTGTGCAGAACAACTCCTAGCATAGCTAGGAGAAGAGAAGATGGCTCGCTACTTCTAAAAGGTGTATTTGTCATTAGAACTTCAAATAAAACTGGCTCAGTTTTTCCCATTAGACAGCCAGCAACAGTTCAGCTACAGACAGCCTGTACCAGATTCAGCACACATGTGGAGGGGAACAGATCTGCATCCCATCACAAAGTGTTTAATCTATCCACTTCTTTTGCGCATAAACATTTGTGAGTGTAAAAAATCACCTCGCTATCCATGTTCCCAGACGTGCTATATCCTCACTGAGTTGGATGCTTGCAAGAGGGGATAGAAATTGTCAAAATCAAACTGATTCTTCTGAGGGCAGTCATATTTTAGGAGCAGTCTTTGGCTCAGTAAATCTGTATGCATTCAAATGCATGCAGAAAGAGATCTCCACATTTAGCAGCATGTTTAAATGCTGAATATTGTTAATATTGAAAAGAGCGCATTCTCAGAAAAGGGGACACAATATGAATCTTGTCTTCTACATTTTCATGGGCTCTCTTGCTTTCCTGGCTTTCATATAAGTCATTTTTGTATTTGGATGCTGCCAGGGTAAGGGGGAAACCAGCCCAGCAGTCATTTCTAGTTCAAGCACTTCAGATTGTTAAGTACTGACTTTTATGAGCTGAGCTCAGTTGCTCTGAAATCCTTGAGCAACAAGCTTAGCGTTTACATATGCAAGAAATGATGAAATTCCGACCCCAAAGCTGGTGAGAAAAGCTGTCCTTGCATAGCATCTGATGAGGTGCTATTTTGAAGCTAGAAGCCAGAAAGCAGAGTTTTCAGCTATTGTTATTTTCAGATTGTTCTTCAGCTGGCACAATTTGGGCATTATAGGACGGGAGAAAGCAGTCAAAACAAAGCTAAATATGGATGTGTTGGACTCTGTCTTCCAAGAAAATTAGGTTTCCTGTAAGGTAAGTATCTTTTTATCAGGTCCTTGGGGCGACAGCAAGCAAGTACATTAAGAACAAAGCAGTCTTGCAGACACAACTTCCAAGATTGGTGCTCTAGCTGGGAAACCTGCTTTAGTTTGAAATTTGAAGGCACAGATCACTAGCTTAGAGTATATGATTTGCTAATTTTACAGGAATGAAAATCTGTCAATAAAACAGAATAGAATACTTACGTTGGAAGGGACCTACAGCTATCATCAAGTCCCGTTGCCTGACCACTTCAGGACTGACCAAAAGTTAAAACACATTGTTAAGAACATTGTCCAAATGCCTCCTAAACACTGAGAGTTTTGGGGCATCAACCACCTCTTTATAAGCCTGTTTAAATGTTTGACTTTCTTCTTGATAAAAAAATGATTTCTAGAGTCGAGATTGAACCTAACCTGACACAGATTCCCATGCATCTTGTCACCAGATCCCAGGCAGAAGAGGTTAGCATCTCCCTCTCCATATCCCCTCATTAGGAAGCTGTAATAATCAATGAGGCCACACATCAGCCTTCTTCTCTCCAAACCCAGAGGCCTCAGCTGCTCCTCAGAGGACATGCCTTCCAGCCCTTTTTTTTTGGCTGGCTGCTGCTGCAGTGTCTGATGCAGCCGGGATGGGGTTTGCCCTCCTGGCTGCCCGGGCACACACTGCTGACTCACACTGAGCTGCTGCCCACCAGCACCCCCAGATCCCTTTCTGCAGGGCTGCTCTCCACACACTCCTCTCACAGCTTATACTTGTGCCCAGCTTTACTGCATCCCAGGGGCAGAACCTGTATTTATTCCTGTTAGATTTCATGCCACTGACTATTGCCCAATGTTCCAATTTATTCCAGATCCCTCCCTGAAAGTCATTCTTCTGCCCTGTGGCAACATCCCTAATTTGGGTCCCAGTAAGGCAATAAATTGCCATCAACAGAGGATCTGGTCTGCAAACACATCTTTCCATTCCATATCACAAGGCATCACCAATACCATACCTTGCTCTTTTTTCTTCTTGCATTGGTCTTAATGCAAGTCATGTTGCAGGGGATATACAGATTTAATGATCACATTATCACAGCCTAGCTGGGGGGCTGTCAGGCAACTCTGCAGACTGTGCAGACCAACCCCCTGCTGAAAGAGGGGAATTGGACTGCTAGAGCAGATTGCCCAACACTTCTGTCCAGTTGAGATTTAAATGGGGCTAGGGATGCAAATGCTACAACCTGTTTTGGAACCTCTTCCAGTGGTTTGTACTCCCTTACTGTTAAAAAAAAAAACAAAAAACAAAACACCCCATTTTCTTTTGTTTAAAAGGAACTTTCTGTATTTAAATATACGACCATTGTCCTTTTGCTGGGCACCACTGAGAAATTACTCTTTAAGGTTCTTTACTCCTCCCTTGCCCATTGAGCTAGGCCTTTTGGTTTAGAAGGCTATCAGGCTGATCATACATGATTTCCCTTCACAAGTCCGTGTTAACTACTTCTTGTCACCTTCTTGTCTTTCACAGACATGGAAATCATTTCCAGGATTATGTCCTCCATCAGGTTTCCAGGGACTGGAAGGGAGGTGAGGCCGAGAGTCCTCTAGTGCCCTGGGCCCTCCATCTTGCCCTTTCTGAAGACAGGAACGGCATTTTCTCCTTTCCAGTCCACAGTAACCTCTCCCACTTGCCACACCCTTTCAAAGGGAATTAATAGTGGTCTCATAACAACATCTGCCAGCTCTCACCACACTTGTGGGTGCAACCCATCAGGCCTCATGAATTTGCACGCATTTACTTTGTTCCAACACTCCCTAAAACCATCCTCTACACCAAGAGGAAGTCTTCCTCGCTTCAGATTTTCACACAGGTCTCAGGGTCCAGCATTCCTGAAGATGAGCCCTACCAGTAACAACCAAAGCCAAGGAACAGAAGGGCTTTGGCTTTCCTAATTTCATTCCTGCACATTTGGGCTGTATTTCTTTCCTCGTTCTCTAGAATGTCCAAGATTCCTTATGACTTCTTTGTTCATCTTTGTAGTATCATCTGTGCTTTAATTCTTGTATGTTCTTGAGGTAATCCTTGGACATCAGCCAATATAGCTGTTGTAGTTATACCTTGCACGTTTGTTAGTCTTCATTATAGACAATAGGGATTTTTTTATTTTAAATAAAGGAAAAAAGGAAAACATATCAATGGCATTTGAATACCAGCAAAATTGTTGCCCATATCACTATAAAAATAGCAAAAAAAAGTCTGCATTTCAGGGTCTTTTTTTACATGACACAGGCTTGATAGTTCTTAGCTTAACATTTTTACAAATTGTTTAAAATTCAAAGATTGGAACATTTCACCTTTTAAGTTTGTGCAGTATTTTGAACCTTATAAAGTCACCATTTACCAGTAAAATATACTAACAAAGCAATATATATATAAATAAATGTTTCCTTCCTGAGTCCTGGTTTTCCCCAAGGATCAGCCTTGGAACCAAACCTGTTTAGTATCTTCATCAACATCATGGGTGAGAGGATTGAGTGTACCCTCAGGAAGTTTACAAGAGACACCAAGCTGGGTAGGAGTGTTGATCTGCTGGAGGGCAGGAAGGCTCTGCAGAGGGACCTGGACAGGCTGGATTGATGGGCTGCAGTCAACTGCACAAGGTTCGACAAGGTGGAATGCCAGGTCCTGCCCTTGGGTCACAACAGCCCCAGGCACTGCTACAGGCTGGGGGCAGAGTGGCCCAGCAGAAAAGGACCTGGGGTGCTGAGCATGAGCCAGCGTGTGCCCAGGTGGCCAAGAAAGCCAGTGGAATCCTGGCCTGAATCAGCAAGTGTGGTCAGCAGGACCAGAGAAGGGGTTGTTCCCCTGTACTCAGCACTGGTGGGGCCACACCTCAAGTGCTGTGTCCAGTTCTGGACCCCTCAACTCGGGAAGGTCATTGAGAAGATGCAGTGGGTCCAGAGAAGGGCAACAAAGCTGGTGAAGGGTCTGGAGCACAAGTAGGAGACACAGCTGAAGGAGCTGTGGTTGTTTATCCTGGAGAAAGGAGGTTCAGGGGAGACCTTATCACTACAACTCAGAATATTCTGCGATCTGGAAAGAAATTAAATTAAATGTTTCAACTCTCTACAACTACCTGAATGGAGGGTGTAGTCAGGTGGAGGTTGGTTTCTTCTCCCAGGTAATGAGTGATAGAACAAGAGGAAATTTCAAGTTGCACCAGTGGAGGTTTAGATTGAACACTGGGAAAAATTTCTTTATGGAAAATGTTGTCAAGCATTGGAACAGGCTGCCCAAGGAAGTGTTGAGTTGCCATACCTGTAAGTGTTTAAAAGACATGTGGATATTGCATTTGAGGACAGAGTTTAGCAGTGAACATGGTGGGGTTCCTAAGTTGACAGATGAACTTAATGGTCTTAGGGGTCTTTTCCAACTTTAACAATTCTGTGACTCCGCGATTCACGATGCAGTATCAAATAAAAGACTAAGAAATGGAAAGATAGATGAAGTTGAATTTAAATACAAGGACACTGTGATATCAAAAAAATTGTAAACAAGGGACAATAATATGTGAAAATTTTGATTTAAACCAATATTTAATGATGTAACTATATTTTTGAGGTATCTTTATGTATCAATTTACGTTTCTATTTTTTGTGCTGTAAGTACAACTCACATGTTGAATTCATATTATTATCTTTGGAAATATCATTTTGAAGAACATCTGAAGAACAACAGAATCTTTAATAGAAGCCTACATTTTTCATAAAGAAGTGAATTATTTAACAATTAAATAGCATTAGGATTTGCTAACCTCTTCTCTTCCATGAGCTCAGAAACACCACAGAAAAATCTGCTATTGCATAAGGTATTACTCATTCTGGCCACCTGCTTTAAAGATCCTTTGCCAGATCTCTTCATTGTCAGTTTTGAGCCCTGAAATAAGCAAGAATTAAGAAGTATCACTTCTTCAAAGGATTTTCATTAAAAAGATGGGGAGAAAAGTGTTTGCAACTTCTTTTGATTTTTGCTGTTTAATAGCACTTAGTACTTGCAGCTCCCTTTCAGTTCACTCATAAAATACCTGCACATATTTAGAACTTCTTAAACCCAGGTCATCTTTACTTAGTCTCTTATAGAAGGAAAAAAACCCCAAGTATTTGAGCACTCTCCAGACACACAGATTTGAAGTCACTGACCACACTAAAATGATTTAAAAGTTTTTCATGTTATAATGGCAATACCTTGCCCGATTGATTTATCTGAAGTGTTTCATCTTTTTACCAAATGAGGAACATAGCTGTGTGTGGCAGCACAGATAGGTATAGCTCTAAAAATCTTCGGAAAAGAAAAAAAAAGTGTATTTACTCATTTGTGCCTAATCTCTGTGTACATGACAGCAAGATAGATCCATCTTCAGTGCCCGCACACCACATTTATAAACTTCTGTCAGCTGGGCTGTTGCTCCTTTGATGAGGACAGAAGGATAATAGAGTTACAATCTACTGTTCTGTTTAGAAAAAGAAACTTCAATACTACCATTTGCTCTTCTTGTGAAAGTCAGAATTATTTTATCAGGTACTGCAGTGGCAGCAGTACTTTACCCCTTGCAAAATACTTGCAAATAAAAATGCCACAAAGCTAGAAAGAAATCCAATCATGGAAAAGAACCAAAGAGTCAATATGTAATGATCAATTCTTCAATTACTTAATCAGCTATACAATATACCATATGGGGATTTCCCTGCCCTTTCCAGTATGGTACATTAATAAATAGCCTCCTTTAAACAAACACCAAGATGCATTCCAAGCGCACTCCAAGACTAAGTGGGTCTTGTTAATGAAAGAGAATGTTGTATAACATATGCTTGAGGAGGTTGTCTGATTAACCTGGATGTGTGTATATTTTAAATACATTGGCAAAAGAAAATTGATTAAATGTAATACTATAGTAAACAGGAGGCTGCAGCACATAGGCCTACAGTAAAACAACAGATGGCACAGGTTAAATCTATTTATTAGCAGTCACTTGGCAAGGAGACTGGAAAAGAGAAAGAAAAGAGACAAACAGATGCCAGGTGTAATATAATAACACTTGATATAACAGTTCCACTAAAATATGTTTCATTTTCTTGTCTCTAAGCCTTTCACAAGAAATTTTAAAAGTCTACAGTTTCTGTTTAGGAATTTTTGAAAATATGCACAATGCTAACTCTGGGATATGCTGAATAGCTGGTTTTTTGCTGCTGAAAAACAGGAACATTTTTTATTACTTCGGTGGAAAATCAGGGACAAGAAGCAGTGCAAAGTCATCAAACAGTGATGGATAGCTAGTTTGCCAGGGCAAAGTTGGGTAGCTTAACTGCTTTTCTGTCTGTTAACTGCTTTCAAACTAAACTCCCTCCCCTCTTTGTTTATTGTAATGCTGCACTGTAGATTTTTTTCGGAATTAGGATTCCATTTTTCACAGGCATTATTCTAGCTTTCTCTGTGAAGTTCCTGAAAGGATTAAAAAAATTTTTTTTTAGTGTTTAACTTTGGTTTTAACCTCAAAGTCCTAGTGAACAGTGGTCTGTGTTCTGAAGATTATTATCTGCTATTCCTCCCTTTTAAGATCATTAAAATGGCAGTGCATTTTTTTCAGGCAATGAGGCTGTTAACTCTGGTGTTAACAATATGGTGATCATCTCACTGTGTTTTTCCTTCCTCTTCTTCTAAAGGTTTGGAGTCCATGGGAAACAAGCTAGCTTGATCACTGTTAAATCAAACTAACCTTATATCCTTTCGTAACTGTAACTTTAATTATGAGTGAAACTGATTATAGCAACTGTATCCCAACCATGGTCAATTGCTATTTCATGTCATATCACCCTCTGTTACTGTTTCCAGATAATGTGACCTCTCCCTCACATGGCAGCCTTTTCAGGCAGCTCCTTGCTAGTGCACAGTAAGAGCTGAAAAAACCTACAGAAGGCTCTGATGACCTCTTTTGCATTTTAAAAAAGATATGTGGATTGATAAATACACTAGGATGTGTTATTATCCATTATTCACTTCAACAATAAGTGAACATCTGGCATGGGGAATATGAGATGTCTATTTACTTACCATCTGTATGAATGTTGATTTCTAGCAGGCAAGAGAGAGTACACCACTTTCACCTGTTTAAAGGAGGCAAATGTGAAACAAAAATAATTTAATTAAGAGATACAGATTTAAATGTTATCTTTAAGGATTGTATATTACATACCTTTTCTTAAAGTATCATCTATATGAGGTTTCTTTATGGACTTGAAACAAGGCCAGCAAGGACTGTGAAAGGTCAGTTTATTTCAAGTTTACAGAGTAACAAGGTCAAGAGGTATAACACTGCAGGTGAGTATAGCCAGACAAAAATAATTTTGTTTTGTCTATGTGTTATTATCCAGTACAGCTGAATCATACTGATTTTCAAATATAATTATTAAAAAAAAGAGCCAGCCTCTTCTGTAAATTGAAATTATGAAAGCCTGATAATATTTGTTTGACCTCTCTTGGCTGTGGATTGGTTCTACCTATTTGGCCTCCAAATTTAACACCTTTCCATTTTAATGTGCAGACTAGATATTTTAAAGAAACATATGGACATGTCAGGTTTGCAAATCAATAGTGACTTATGAAGAAATGAAATATTGAACAAAATTAAGAGGAATAGATCATTTGTTATGAACAAACATTTGAACCTCCAGAAACTCACAGCTAAGACTGCAAATTAAACAAGTGGCATAGATGAAAATACTAATTAGTTAGACGAGTCTTCACAGAATAAAGGAAGATTTGCACAAATTTGTAGATTATTTTTCTTGAATGTGTGCAGTGGTGTGTTTTTCTCACCATCGAATGGACTTCTGGATGGTTTGCTAAAAGCAATGTAACCTTTACATACCAAGTAGTATATTTTTCAAGAACATTGAACTTTTGACTCATATATGTCAAAGTAACTGCACAAAACCAAAATATACCCAGTAGAGAAAAAGAATGGGTTTCTACTACCTACACAAATGAAGAAGAGATCATGTTCCACCATGCTGCTAATCATCTATAGATGACTCTTGCACTTTACTGAATACTTATTTCACAAGTGGTTTTTCAAAGCAGACTGTTCTCATTTACAGAATTCTTACCCTTGAAAGATCATTACTTTTCTGTCCACAATTAGCATTGCTAATGTTGTTTTGCTAGATTGTTTCATTCTCATTTTCTTTCTGTCCTTGTATTTTTTGTTTCTTTTTGTTTCTTTTCTTTTTAGGTTTCAATGCTTTTCATCTTTTTGATCTGGGATTGAGAACTTCTTTATGACATTTGCCAACCTTGTCTCACTTTTTTCCCATTTCGGGCATGCTCTCTGGATGTATTCTGTTCTAAGAGAAAACTTAGACTCTCATCACTTTACATGTACTTCCATTCTTTTTTTCCCCATGAATTCTCCTTCTCATGAGGCTCGACAGACCATCGCTCTGTTTACTGCTAGGCCTCCTGTGTAGTAAGCACTGCCTGCTTACACTGAAGGAAGTTCAGGATAATCCACTGACAAAGATACTTAGAACTTGACTGTGCTCCACAAGACTGTATTTATCTGTACTCCAGCAGACAGACTACACTTGTGAAGCTGCTGTAACTGTAAGGTTACCAGCACTGTAAGCACAATGTTCAGACTATAATCTGACAATACATGTTGGTCATATTGTAATCTCTCTCTACCACGTGATGCAGAACAAGGATGATTTCAACTGGGGCCCTGAACAACAACAAGCTTTTGAAAAAAATAACAAGAAGATTGTTCATGCAGTAGCCTTTGGGCCAGTCAGGACAGGGCAAGATGTGAAGAACATGCCCAACACTGCAGATATAGGGACTGGTCCTTCCTGGAGCCTCTGACAAGAAGTATCCAGGGAGTCTCAAGGATGACCTCTGAGGTTCTGGAGTTGTGTATACAAAGGATCCAAGGCCAGCTATGCCCCAACTGAAAAAGAGATACTGGCAGCTTATGAAGGGGTTCAAGGTGCTTCAGAAGTGATTGGCACTGAAGCACCGCTCTTCCTGGCAAGGTGACTTCCAGTGTTGGGCTGGATGCCCAAAGAGATGCCCAAAGAGAAAGTCCCCTCCACACATCATGACAATGATGCTATGGGGAATGATGCTATGGATTGCTCCAATCACACAGCAAGCTTGAATAGGAAACTCCAAAAGCCCAGGAATCTTGAAAGTCATCTCTAACTGGCCCGAAGGTGAAAATTTTGGATTACCATCTGAAAGATGAGAAGAAAAAGAAAGTGACACATGCTAAGGAGCCCCCAATATATAACTAGCTACCTGGAAATTGAAAGTGATACATGTTCTTCGCTGACAGTTTCTGCCATGCAAGCTTGAATAGGAAACTCCAAAAGCCCAGGAATCTTGAAAGTCATCTCTAACTGGCCCGAAGGTGAAAATTTTGGATTACCATCTGAAAGATGAGAAGAAAAAGAAAGTGACACATGCTAAGGAGCCCCCAATATATAACTAGCTACCTGGAAATTGAAAGTGATACATGTTCTTCGCTGACAGTTTCTGCCATGTTGTAGGGATACATTGAAAATGGAAAGCAGCAGTGTGGAGCCCTATGCAGAGAGCTGCAGAAGCTATGGAGTGACAAGGTGGATCAAGCCAGGTTGCAGAGCTGTAAGCTGTCCAGCTGCCTTTAGATTCTGCTGAATGAGAGTAGTGGCCAGTGCTCTACCTCTGCATTGACTCGTGGATGGTGTCAGATGCTCTGTGGAGGTGGCTGGAATGATGGAAAAAGACCAATTGGCAGTGCACAGACAAACTCACCTGAGCTGCTGAACTGTGTCAAGACCTCACTGCCTGGGTAGAGAAGTTGGCTGCAAAAGCAGATCATGAGATGCACACGTGCCCAAGAGTCGGGCTACTGAAGAACATTGCAACAACAGACAGGTGGATTGAGCTGCCAAGATTAAAATGCCTCAGGAGGACCTGGACTGGAAACATAAGGGTGAATTATTTCTGGCTTGGCAGTCCCATGACACCTCTGTTCATCAGGAAAGAGATGCAACACCCAGATGGGCTCGTGATTGAGGGATGGGCTTACCCATGGACTCTATATCCCAGGTTATCCATAACTGGGAAACATGTGCTGGGATCAAGCAGGCCAAGTAAAGCCCCTCTGGTGTGGTAGATGATGGTCAAAATACAAATATGGGGCAGCCTGGCAGATGGGTTACATCACACTCCTGCAGCCCTGCCGAGGCAAGCGCTACGTGCTCTTGTAAACAACCACAGGATGGCTGGAGATGTACCTCGTGCCTCACACCACTGCCTGGAACACCATCCTGGGCTTTGGAAAGCAAGTCCTGTGGTGACCCAGAACTCCTGAGAGAACTGAGTCAGACAACAAAACTCATTTCCAAAACAACCTTCTGGACAGCCAGGCCAGGGAACACAGCATTGAGTGGCTGTATCATATTCCCTATCCTGCACCAGCCTCTGGGAAGATCGAACAGTACAATGGACTGTCAAAAACCACATTGAAAGCAATGGGTGGTGGGACCTTCCAACACTGGGCTCTACATTTAGCTAAGGCCTGGTTTAGTTAACGCCTGAGGCTCTACCAGCTGAGCTGTCCCTGCCCAGTCAAAACCTCCATGTACCACAGAAGGCGATAAAAGTCCTCATGATGCACACGAGAAATGCGTTAAGGGACACAGTCTGGATTAGTCCTGCCTCAGGCAAAGACAAACTCATCTGTAGTATTGTCTTTGCTCAGTGATCTGGGTGTACTTGTTGGGTAATGCAGAGGGGAAGCACAATATGTACCTCAAGCATTCAATTTTGGGGTGAGAACACTCTGTAATGTTGAACAGTATAATATTGGTTTCTGAGTGACACTGCCAGTGTATGCCAGAACTACCATGGACAATGAGTATGAACTGCTCCAGTTACACCAGTCGTGACCTCCTAATGCACAGTGCAACCCCAACAGCTCACCAGCCCTCCTGCCCTGGAAGACATTTAGCACACATAGAACCCACAGTTATGGACTAAATGAACTCAACAGACATCTTGGGAGAACAGCCACTGACTATGGAAATGATACCTGTGCTTGTATATATTCACATAAATGCGTGTGCATACAGTTGGAAGGTGTAGGATCCGGGCATGATGTAAATGGTATAGATACAGAGTGGATAATGTCCTAGTTCCAGCCACAACGGAGTTAATTTTTGCTGTAGCCATATAGAAGTGGAGCTGTGTCTAGAAGGTTGTACTATACCACCTCATATCATTGCTGGGAGTGAGGCTAAGAGACCTTCTCACTTCTGGGAAGAAGGATGTGGTATCCAGTTGAACAAATATGTCAGATGGAAGGAAGCAGATGTTTCATCAGCAGATGTTACATTGTCTTGGGCTTTGTGAGCATTTTGCATGTAAATCACCCTCTCTTTGTACACTTTTCCTATTAGTATTGTTGCTGCTACTGCTTGTTTTCCCATCTCATTGCTCTTTCCAGTGAACTGTTCTTATCTCAACCCGTGATATCTGCCTTTTGTGCATTCAATTGGGGTGTAGGGAGGGGAAGCGAGTGGCAGTGTGGTTTTAGCACAGTTACTAAATTGAGGAATACTTTCATGATGACAAGCATGGCGGCGGCTAAGCCAAGTCTACATCCCTACATTAGAAGAGGTTTCAAAACGTGTAGTAATATTCTTCAAAATGCCTGTAGTACAGGAGTCAGGTTCTAACTTCTTATACCTACCTACTTGCCTTTCTTGAGCTAGCTTATAATAAGCAGGTCCAAGATAATGTAGACCTCCAATCATCCATCTCAGTGCCAGTAATAGCATCATCACCTTATTGTTTGCATTCTAAATTCTGTTTCTGTTCTGAACTCAGAAGTATCAAATTTTTCCAAATATTTCTGAAAAATCTCTTCCCACACTTACAAGCAGTACAGTATTCTATCCGAAACTACACTCACTAACACTCATGTACACTCATTAAAGGGCAATAAACAGTATTTCTCATCTGTTCTTTAAAACCCAAATTCAGAGTCTGTGTGGTATAACAAGGAAGCACCATGAGAAGTTTTTTGTAACACAGCCCACATCCCTCCTCCCAGTGTTCTGAAGAACCAGACAGATAAGAATCCTGTTGAGCACTAGTGATAGTATTTTCATCAGTATTAGATATTAGGTCTCCAGAGATAAGAATTTATTTTCTGTTTTTCCTTCTGTTTTACCTTCACTGGCTGTGAAGGCAATTTTGGAAGCATATAGAAACTCCTGCTGTTATTTTGGGACAACTTCACCTAAAAAGATTAACTCACCATAAGGTAACATTCTAATTAGAAATTTGACCCAGAAAATTTCCAGTACAAACTTTGATTGGGTCCAAGAGATTTCAAGTCTATCTTCTAGCCTTAAAAATTCAATCTGGAATTCATGAATTTGAACAGTTTTTTTGCTGTTGGTCAAGCAAACCATTTGAATTTTGGTTTGCACATAGCCACCCACGAGTCAGAATATGCTGAAATGTGAATTTTGGATGTACATATTCATCTATGAGTCAGAATTGAACCTGTTCACTTGCTCACTGCTCAGTTCTGGAATGCCAGGTTCCATAATATGCTGTGGGCAATAAAGTTTCACACACACTGAATGATTGCACTAATTTACTTCTCAAACAATTAGAGGAGACTTCTAGCTAGCTTAATGAACTTTCAAACATAATTATTGCATACCAATAGGAGTATTACAACATTCAGAATATGATTTATTTGTGGTGCAACTGCTTCCAGCAAAATTAAAAATGGATATGGAAGTAAAATTTGCATAACCTTAGATCATAGCTTCTGTTAGAGTGTGTACAAGTACATCACAAGTAAGATCTAATTGATCAGAAAATATTTGAATCAGTAAATCTGGTTGCAGCATTTTCAAAAAACACATTTTTGTGAAAATATCCTGATTGTCCAAGCTGAAATGTATAAAAGACTTGGTTAGCTCTATGGAGTTCTTGTTGGAAAGGTTTTAAACATCCTAAGTCAGGCAGTTATTTCAGTTGAGAGAAAATGAAATTGAAGATCTGAATAATTTTTTCAGAAAATGCTATTACAATGCTATTTTCCTTGTGAAAATTCTTTAGTAGTTTTGGTTTTACTGCAGTGCAGAAGAGAAACAAACTTGAGAAGTTTGACTGTTAGAATGAAATAGAATTCTAGCTTTTTAGCAGCTGTAATAATATCACTGTTTTCCAGAGGATTACAAAACTAGACTCAAAATATTTATTCAGACAACAGTTCTTTTTAGAACCTCTTCTGCCAGGGCATCTCAAGAGCAACTAATTAAGCCTTGCAATACTCCAGCCATGAACATCACACCTGCATACATATAGAAAATACAGAGATTTAATAATTTCCTGTCAAACTACTAGCCTACCATGAAAATCATCTCTCCTAACTGTTCTTTAACCTGATCACAATGAATATCATATTCTAGGAGCTAATAACTATCATTAAGCCTATACAGAATACTACTGTTCACAAAAGAAGTCTCTGTAAGTCTCAGAGGAATATAAGCCAAAAATAACTGTTATTTAACAAGTGACTGCTATCTGTAAGAAGGAAAGTTCAAAATAATTTAGTTGCTTTTTTAAAAAATAAGATAGTTCAGTCTTGAATCCTCACTTTTGATGATTGGTTGAAGGATCAGGTAGTGTTTTTCTTGGTTGGGCAAGAAAGAATAACAAAAAGAACAGGCAGACCAATCAGACCAACACATGGCTCCAAGTCTGATGTAACCAGAAAAATTTTGAGCTTTTTGACTGTGGAATGGTGTATTTAACACCTGGTCTACCAGCATCTGATGGGATACACCTTTCTCTGAGAGACAAAAGGGTTCTAGCACCGGAGCTAGCAGCATTCAATGGTAGGACTTTCAACAAGATTTGAAGGGGGCAATGGGCAAAACCAGACTTGCCGGTGGTAAGGAATGGGATAGAATGCCAAAACCTGAGGAACTGAGTGCTAGAGGCATCCTTCAGGATGCACTTCGGAGTGCTCCAGGAGGCACTAACTACGATGAAACACACTTGAAATGTTTCTACACAAACATATGCAGCATAAGGAGTGAGCAAAAGGAGCTCAAAGACTTGGTCTAATCCCAGAGATATGACATCACTGTCATAAGTGAATCCTAGTGGGATGAGTCCTGTGACTGTTGTGCCATGTCGGATGGTTACAGGATCTTTAGGAGGGATAGGCAGGGCAGGTGATGTAGGTGGGTGACACTGTATGTGATGGAAGACTTGAACGTATAGAGCTTGCAGTTGGCACTGGCCCAGCTGAGAGCCTTTGGGAAAGGATTAGGGGACAAACAAATACTGTGGATGTCAGTGTGAGAACCTACTATAAACCTCCCAGCCAGGATGATAATGCCAATGAATTATTCTTCAAGGAACTAACAGACACCTGTAAATCAACTGTCCTTGTCTGGACAGGGGACTTCAGCTCTCCAGATGTTAACCGGGAAAACCACCCAGATGGCACAAACAGGTCCAGAAGACTCCTAAAACACTCAAATGATTGTTGTGGATTGAGTGAGAGCTTTAGACAAGCCCTGCCTTAGGCATATTTTTGGCAGCCGCTCTAAATCCTCGCACTTAAATCTCTTTGGTTCACAAGTTCTCAATGATGGCCAACCAGTTCTATTAAAAAATGAGTTATTTATTCAATAGAAAGTCGATTAACAGACAAAAGGCCTTAAACAGAGTTACTTTTTAGACAGGATAAAGCAAAAAGAACTACTAGTAGATTACATAAAAGAGTGCATGACATAAAGGTACCTATATTATTGCTAGCAAAGCAATAGTATAGATTAGGAGTTGATGTAACTCACCACCGAATTGATGATAGGGTACACAAAACCCTTTCTCTCAGCTCCCAGGAAAATAATCACGAAGTAGCCATCCTGACTCCAGGGAGAAAACTCCACACATTTCAGGGAATGTGCAGAAGACTTCTGCTTTGTGAAAGTGTGGTGTAGCTTTTATAGTTTTTGAAGTGAAATGTCTGTCAGTCAGAAATACCAGCTTATCTTTCCACATCTGCTTCCACAGCAAGATGCTTACCGTCAGCAGAAGGCATCGGTCCCATGGCACTGAAATAACTCACTACAAGTTAAACTGTCCTGATTGAGTTACTTCACCAAGTCTCATCTGAGGCATATGTGAGCACATGATGACCTGAGTTATTGCACCAGCTAACAAACAACAGGTAAGCTCTCCTGTGGCAGTGGCAGATGTCCTGCTACAATGATAACTTCATGGTACAGGCACTAAGGGAGCTGATCAAGGCTCCTTGATGTGTTGCTTGTTAACAGAGAAGGTCTCACGTGCAAAGTTGTTATTTGTGCTTTCTTGGCCATCGTGACCATGAAGCAATCGAGTTTAAAATCTCTGTTGTAATTGGAAAAGTGCCAGCAAAACTTCAAGCCTGGACAGGGGCAGAGCAGACTTCAGGCTGCTCAGAGTAATAGTGAGAAAGGTCCTCTGTGGAAAATGTNTGAGTTATTGCACCAGCTAACAAACAACAGGTAAGCTCTCCTGTGGCAGTGGCAGATGTCCTGCTACAATGATAACTTCATGGTACAGGCACTAAGGGAGCTGATCAAGGCTCCTTGATGTGTTGCTTGTTAACAGAGAAGGTCTCACGTGCAAAGTTGTTATTTGTGCTTTCTTGGCCATCGTGACCATGAAGCAATCGAGTTTAAAATCTCTGTTGTAATTGGAAAAGTGCCAGCAAAACTTCAAGCCTGGACAGGGGCAGAGCAGACTTCAGGCTGCTCAGAGTAATAGTGAGAAAGGTCCTCTGTGGAAAATGTTTTTGAAGGTGCTGGGGTCCATCAGTCACCTTTTAAGCATCTCCTCTGAAGGGCTCAGGAGTTGACCAAGGGAAGCCAGTTGATGTGATCTTTTTTGGTTTCAGTAAAGTTTTCATTGCTGTCTCTTACANGAAATCACCAACTGCATGAAGTTCACCAGGGGAAAGTGCCAGATTCTGCACCTGGGATGGGGCAACCCTGGATGTATGGACAGACTGGGAAATGAGATGCTGGAAAGCAGTGCCATGGAAAGGGACCTGGGAGTCCTGGCAAGCTGAACACAAGCCAGCAGTGCCCTGGCAGCCAGGAGGGCCAAGTGTGTCCTGGGGGGCATCAGGCACAGCATCGCCAGCCGGGCAAGGGAGGGGATTGTCCTGTACTGGGGCAGCCTCACCTCCAGTGCTGGGGGCAGCTTTGGGTGCCATAATATGAGAAGGATCTAAACCTTTCAGACTGTGTCCAAAAGAGGGTTACAAAGATGGTGAATGGCCTTCAGGGAAGACGTATGAGGAGTAGGTGAGGTCACTTGGTCTGTTCAGCCTGGAGGAGACTGAGGGGAGACCTCATTGAAGTTACAACTTCCTCGTGAGGGGAAGAGGAGGAGCAGGCACTGATCTCTTCTCTGTGGTGACCAGTGACACGACCTAAGGGAATGGCCTCAAGTTGTGTCAGTGAGGTTTAGGTTGGATATTAGGAGAGGATTTTTCACCCAGAGGGTGGTTGGGCACTGGCACAGCTCCCCAGGGCTGTGGTCACAGCATCAGCCTGACAGAGTTCAGGAAGCATTTGGACAGTGCTCTCAGGCACATGGTGTGACTCCTGGGGGTGTCCTGTGCAGGGTCAGGGGCTGAATTCAATGAAACTTTTGGGTATCTTCCAGTTCAGGGTGTTTTATTATTCTATTCTATGAGTCTATTGTGGCAATCAAGAGATGTATCTTTTATTTATTAAATAAGAGACAAGTATTATATATGAAATGTGGACTAATTATTCTAAAAGCGTTAATCAATTTGCTAAGAACTTTTAAGTAATAATGTAGAGTCTTTGTTGATGCCACAGTAGGATTTACCTCACATAACCATAATCTGCTCATGATACAAATACCACCTCCTTTTAGTTAATTTCAGGAAAACATTTTAGAGGTACTCTAGGCCAAAGAGGGATGATAAATGATTTTGAGATGGAAAACTGAAGTGGATTGATTAGGAGCAATTTTTTATGTTTTACACAATAAAAAGATGAACTATATGGTTCATGGAGACAATTTGCAGAGCAACCTCTTCTCTCTAATTGCTGCTAGACTAATGTAGAAGCACACTCCGAGAAAGTAGAGAAATCCATTTACCCAATCACATAATTTAAGCAGTCAAGAGAAGTAGTGGATTTTTCCATTACCTTTCATATTAGCTTTGCTACATTCCACCTGTGACCCTTGTTTTGAGAGTGTTATGCTCTTTTAAACAATTTTGTAAGCATAATAAAGTTCCACTTCAAAATTTTTCAAAGTAGAATAAAGGCATTTAAAAAAAAAACATAATTAGGGACATAATCAATCTCACTAATTCCTGGTAATGTACTGTAAAACCAAATTATTTGCTAAGAGGTCTAATAAATTCTCATCTTCAGGAGCAGGAAAGAACATTTCCTGTATTTCTTTTGGGAAAAAACTAGTTACTATTCTCTTCTGATTACTTACTCTGTGGCTGTTCCAGGATCTGCAAATTTTGTTTTTAGTATTGTTTGAGGGTTTTGTAACAGGAAATAGACCGTCCTATTTAAATCAAGATAGGATTTCTTTTCTTTAAGTACTGTTCATGTGATAATAGATAGCTTTTTGTTGCTGTGGAGACAGAAAGCATATGTTTAGCTCCACTCATTGTATCAAGTCACAGTACACAGAATAATTATCTTTATGTTCCAGATGTCTCCACTCAGAACCATTTCTATTAATTGCAGGAACTCCATTGGAAGAATAACATCAGTAAAAAACAACCCTGGAGAAGATGTTGATTCTGTGCAATCCTTTAAAGTTTTTTATTGAAAAAAGAACTGTTTTTAAAAGGTATTTTAAAAAACACCAAGAAGGAAAATGCAAACATATTTGAAGAAACTATTCTTCATTATTTCATACTAAAAGCAAACAACATCACTAGCAGGGTCAGGTTTCCTAGGAAGCTGAAATACTTTTATGCATTGTTTTCTGACCTTCAGATAAGTGTATACAATAACTGCAATGTGCTGTGACTCCTTAAAATATTGTGCAAGTTATAGCAAGACCAAATAAAGAATTTATTAATGAATAACTGCTTGAATTCTGCATTACACATACAAAGGTTGCCAAAAGTACGAAAAACTGTTACAGCTTTCACAGCAGTATAATTAAGACCTGTACAAAGAAAATAGAACTGAAAATGCCAGCTTATTTCTTATAATTACAGTAGCTCTACTTATAAAACATTAACACAGCCAACAACATTCTCATTGCATAATACTCTGTTTTAAAACATCAGAGAAACCTGCAACTTCCTGAAATCTGTATTAACCTTAACTGCAGTAATTCAAACCCAATGTTAAATATCAACCACTTGCCTAACTACTGATTTGAACACATTATTTAGAAACCACAAGAGCAAGGCTAGCATAGATACATTAGTGCTATGGTATTTACTGGTATTTCAGCCATACCTAGGATTTTAAAACAGGCCTCACAATTACCTGGCTGGGATATTAGGGAGAAAGAAACGAATTAGTAAATATAAATTTTACAAAGGTAGATTTTAATTAACATATTACATTTGCATAAATATAGGACATAATTTTAAGAAAATAATTAGTATCTTGAAAAAGGGTTAGTTTTGATCTGCCTGCTGCATGTGCTAGTAATCCCACTACATATAAAGGATTTACTGCTGGTTTAGATAAAATGAGCTAAGTAAATCACACTTGAAAGGAATAAGACTTCTCCAAACCACACGCAGCTCATGATCTATTCCAGAAAAACCAAGGAATAAGTGAAAATTAGGTTTTGATGCCCTAATTAAACAGCAGGAACTGGATTAGCAAAAACTGTCAAGCAAGAACAAACTTGACTTTCAATGTCAAAAGGGATTCTGATAAGCAAGGTTTCAGATTTGCACAATGTAGATATATAGCTAGATAGGTAGTTACAGATAAATATAAACTGACATTTAAAACAGATTTACTGAAGAAGCAACTTTTGCAAACTAAGAGATACTGTATTTTAAAATTAGATGGTGACTTTGAAGACCAGAAAACCTACATATTTTTAGTACTGGAGGTAGTTGTCAGCAGTTAATGTCTTTGTGGATTCAGTTCTGGATATCATAAAAGTTTCCCTTTCTGTTGCTGTGACCAAATCTTCTTTTCCATTTCTTGCTAATGACTTGCACAGGTTGCAGACCTAAAATTAGAACTATGCAAAGAAGCCCAGCTTATACCAGACATGCCTTAAGATACGATTGTTAAGGGACAGAAGCTGGGCCAGCACAAGTTCCTAGCATAAATAGGATGCCACTGGCAAAAAGTGCATTGGTGATTCTAAGTGATTATTACAGAAATTACACAGCTGTGGCTCAGCAAAAATGGCACATTTGTAGGTCATAGTCCACTTTTCTTCAGGTAAAAAAAGCATTTCAAATCAGCCCATTTTTTGTATGTCTAACAGCATCCACCCTGGGATAGCTTTAGGAATATCTCCACTGTTGATATTCTTCAAAAGGAAAATATTCTGTATTTTGACCCTAAAAAACCTTAACAGCTGCTTATAATTTCAGTCATAGGAAAATGGATTTGAAGGAATCAACCTTTTTTATTTTTCTTCTCTCTTTTTTATCTGTAATCATAGGCACTGCATCTCCAGCCTGTCTGCTTGTCGTTTTCTGCCATACCAACAAACTTCTATTTTTTTCCAGCCCTGCCAGTTTCCAGTCTTCCAAATTTCAGCATCTGCCCATTTACCACCATCTTACAGGTCATGTCCAGACCCTTTCCCATAGGAGTTCAAGTTTTTTACCTTAGTTGTTTCCTTCTGCAGGCCTCCACATAACCAAATTTCCTTTTTCTCTGTCTATCTTGCCTTCCTCTTACATCTCCAGCTTTTACTTCTTGTTTTTCTGTCCAGGTACTCAGAAAGTCAGGACTGTCCTCTGCATCTAAACAACCCTTTCTGAAAAAAGGTTTGTCATAGCTTTCATGCTTTCTTTTCCTCTAGCCTCTGCCCTTCCCTTATTTTCTGTCTTCTGAAAACTCACTCCTCTCCACATCATTTGCCCATCTCTATCTTTCAGAAGTTGAGGTCCGCAGTGCAGGAAAATCTCCTCTCCTCTTAGCTGTTGTGCTAAGCACCAGAGTGCCACTGGTGCCAGTGACAGCAATTACAAGGAAAGTCCTCAGCAGTTATTTCAGTTTAAGAGGCAGCACACAACGTGCAGTCCAGTTAAAGCAGAGTGCCTTTAAATGGAGGGGTTGTGTGTAAAGTGGTTACCAACACAGACCCTGCTTTCAGTAGAGTATCTATAATATAGCGTATACCAGAGTGAGATGGTAGTGCTGCCTCTCTTCCAGCTGTTGTGGTTACCTGAAATCAAATAAAACCCAGAATCCTTGACTTTGTAGGAAAGTGAGTGTGGAGAAAAGTTTGAGAGTATGCATCCTCAGGCTTGAATACCAGTAAGTAAACAAAAAACTTAATAGTTTTGAGATGTAATATAAAAAAGTAGTTACACAAGTCTCCTGCTTCTTGCAGCAGAAACACCCACTCTACTCCCGCTATTGTTTTCCCACTGACTTCTTATTTAGCACTCAAAACACTAGAGAAAGAAGGGAATATGACGGAAAAACTGCTGCATTCTGATAATCTTCATCTTGTAAAATAATCAGCCAAAATTGTCTTCAGGATTGTAAACCAAAAAGCAGAAAACCATTTTTTTCTGGACAAAGAATTTATTCTATTTGATTTCTTGTATCTGAAAGGGCAATAAGTTGGAGACAGCAATAAATTGCTGGGGTAAGCAGTCCCCTGAGGTGGAAGACAGGGATAGGGAGCAGAATGAAACTCCCACAGTCCAAGGAGAAAAGGTCAGTGAGTTACTAGATCACTTAGGCCCACACAAGTCCACGGGGCCAGATGGAATCCACCTGAGCATACTGAGGGAGTTGATGAAAATTGTCTGAGCCACATTCTACAATTTATTATCAGCCCTTGTTAAATGGAGGATCTTAGATGACTGAAGGCTGACCAATGTGATGCCCTTCTACAGAAGGGTCAGAAGGAGGATCCAGAGAACTACTGGCCTGTCAGTCTGAGCTTGGTACTGGGGAAAGTCATAGAGCAGGTCATTCTGAGTGTCATCACACGGCAATTGCAGGAGGGGTTTGTAAAAGGCAGGTCATGCTTGAACAACCTGATCTCATCCTTTGACAGGGTGATCCACTTAGCAAATGAGGGAAAGGCTCTGAACATTGTCTACTGGGACATTAAGAAAAGCCTTTGACATTTCCCACAGCATTCTCCTGGAGAATCTGGGTGTTCATGTTTTGGACAGATGCACTGTTCACTGGGTTAAAACCTGGCTGGATGACTGGGCTGAGAGTGTTGGTGAATGGAACTACATCCAGTTGGTGGCCAGTTGTTACGATCCGGTCTACACCCA
>VZRF01009578.1:297692-361337 GCA_013396875.1 Vireo altiloquus | reverse complement strand
CCCCCCCCATTCCCAGCACGTGTCCGGGGTTGGGAATTAAAGATGGAGCCCCGGCAGGGCACGTGTGCTCGGTGCCCGTCCCCGCTGTGCCCGGCCGTGCCGCCCCTCAGGCTCCTGTGGGGCTCCTGTGGGGCGCGGGCAGCCCCCGGGCCTGAGGCCGTGCGGGCCGGAGCGGTGTGGCTGCCCCTCGGTGACCCTCGGCAGGCCGCCCGGCAGGTCCCTGGCGCGGCCGAGGCGCAGCGGCAGCTCTCCTTTGTACTGGGAAGGCGGGCGATAAGGGCAGCCGGATTTATACCGTGAGGGGGAGTTGCGCGAACTTCCTCTGTCAGACGTTGCCTATTTCCATATCTCTAGAAACTTCCTTAGGCGCTGCTAAAAACTTCAGCGATTATTTAGAAGCATTATTCAACCGCAGTAAAAATTTGGAGTTACGGTGTTCCGAAGGAGAAAGGGGAGCCATAGCAAAGGCAAAATTTTGGGTTTAACCTTTAGAGCCTTCTGGTTGCTTGTTCTGGGTTCATTACGGAGGCGCTATCTCCCGTTCAGGAGGGTTATCAGGCAGCAGATTGAAGATGTTGGCCTTTATTCCTGCTTTCCCATGTCTCTTGCTAGCCTGCTTAGGTGAGAATTTCTGGGTTTTGTCATTAGCACAGTATCAGGTCAGAGTTCTCATGTGGCTGCCCAGATCCCTTGAGCGTGGCAGAAGGCAGTGAGGGTCTGCCTAATTCATGCAGTACCTATTTTTTGAGGATGGAGAAGCAGCAGGTGTTTTTTGTTGTTTTTTTTTAACTTAAATTTTTTTAAAGGAGGGCAGTAGAAAATACTAGCAAATGAACTGAGGTTGTGAAAATCACAACAATCGAGACTGACTTGATAAGCAAAATACTGTAGAGGTCATGAAATCCAGCCATCATGGATTTTATTTTTCTCGAAATTGCTGGAGTGCAAAATTCATCTTTTGAAATCAAGGGTCTGGCTCAGAACTAACTGACACCAATTCTGTACTGGTATTGTTGCAATGATTCCAGTATTGTGTTTATTTGCTTGTTAGCTTTATATCAGAATAGTATCCACAGTTTTTTACCTGATATTGCTGATTTTACCTGATATGCTTGCACAATTCCTAGAGAAAGTCTTTAAGTTTAGAAATAAACCATTTGAAATCCTGTATGAACTGAAAAATCGTGTTTCTCTGAAAAGAAAATGTAAACCTTACAGAAAATAGGATTGCCATATTCAGAAGTGAAACTTCAATCTCTTCAAAATGGAACAAATGCAGAAGAATAAACTGTATAAATAATGAAAATGAGGTATTTATTACCTAGAATACCTTGGTATGACACCACAAGAATATGGCATTTGGTAAAGTTTAGTAAATTTCCATTAAATGCAGTTAATTTCTCCAAATTACATCAGACTGACTGCTTCACAATGCTAGTTTGCTTATATATAGATATATATTTAAGCAAGGTGTAGGTTTAGGTTGCTTACCTGATTCATGTGTTTTTCTCATACTTCTCTGTTTCCTTGTCTCTGTGAGAGTGGTTGCTTTAACTTTTGCCTTCCTTGGGGAGACATCAGTAGATGAGTTTTGTAATGCTAGTAACTGCTGTAGTGCTGGTGCAGGGTAAAGGGGTTGGTGTGCTGTGTGAGGTCAGGTATCCCTTTCCATGCTGAGCATCCTCTCCTTAGGAAACAGCAGGTAGGATTTTTTCCAGGTTTTGTTTGTTGGTTTTTTTCTTTTGTTTTATGTGTTCAGTGAGGTGCTTTTGGCTTGTTAAGAGTCTGACAGAAGCTGTTGATGATGGAGCTTTGGCTTTGGCTGGGGGGTACTGGCAGTTCAGTTGTAGTCAGTTGCAGGGATGGTGGGAGGTTGACAGTGGTGGGTTGCAGGAAACTGAAATTTGTGAAGGAGACTCCCAAAGGTCTGTGTCCTTCAGTGAAAAACATGATTGATATAGAAACATGACATTTAAAGGAGGGATGCCTTGTACATGCCCTTGAAGAGATGTTTATCTTGTATAACAGAATGTTTTCCAGGTCTCCATGATGCAAATAGGGTCTTGCACTGATCCCCTTTTGCCTGGCTAAGATAATGCAGAACTTTGGCTTGGAGCTAGATAATTCCAGTCTGTATTGGGGAAAATTCAAATCTGAACTTCAGAAATCTTGTTGTGGGCAAGGCCTCACATCCTTGCCTATGAGATATGTCACTATTATTCTCTATTTTTATATAAACTTCAAATGAACGCCAGAGAGATTGTCCCATCTTACTTTCTGAATAGTGTAGGTTTATTTAATAGTTGTCATGCTGGGCAGGCTGGGGAACCCCCTGAGAAGAAAATCAAATCCTTGCAACTGTATGTGAGGTAGAAGTGCTGGCCATCCATGTTAGGATTGTGAGGAGACAAAATTATTGCAATACAGTAATTTTCAAATGTTACTTTGTAGGCTGATAGAACTAACCTGCTTGGGGTGAGACTCTGCTCACCTTCATTAAACTGCCTGGTTTAACTTGAATAATTCCAGATTACATATGAGGATAGACTTTGCATGGAAAGAACCACCTCATTCTCTTGTTTAAATGCTTTGCCTAGAACACTAAACTCTGGTGTGATGATAGAGAGATGATGAGGCGAATACTTGAATAAAGAAAAAATAACCTGCCTAATACTTTGACAGTATAAGTTTCAAGAACATTTAAAATTTTTTAGAGGCAAGGTAAGTGACATGGCTGAGGATGGATGCAGAGATCTGCAAGCTGGTGCCAACTGTTGCCTATTAAAGTCTTGTATCACAGCACAGCCATCTTGAGATTCTGCGTTTGCAGCACTGCTAATCTGCAGAAAGAACAGCCAGTCCATTTCCAGGTGACTGAAGGAAACCTGCACATCCTTTATCTATTGAAGATGATAACACACACATCTAGGTGTCTGCAGTTCGTGTCCAGTGGGTGGATTTCGATGATCTTAATGCTAATTGCTGTTTTTCTCAGGTTGTCAAGAGAGAAGGCAGTGGGACGGAGTCTCCCATGATAGGTGATAAAGTGACCGTCCATTACACAGGATGGCTTCTTGATGGCACAAAATTTGACTCCAGTCTGGACAGAAGAGACAAATTCTCTTTTGACTTGGGGAAAGGTAATATCTTGTGTTTGGTGTTGATCAGTTTTGGTAATAGTTGAGATGGGATTTCCTTTTTGTGTGTAGCTCCTTTGCTTTTCAAAGTCGCTGCTTAATCTTGTTTTCAGAGTTCATTCTCTTCGAATGGCCCAGTCAGATGTCTTGGAGATTTTTCAGAATGAGAGAACCTTGTACCCCCTTGAGAGGCCTGCTGGAGAAATCACAGGCCTCGGACAAAGCACTCCAGGGAAGCAAATCTGCCCTGAAATGTGGAGATAAAGGGTAGTTAAATATCCAGAATATGCATTTTGTTGGTTGAGGTTTTTTTGGGGGCAGACCTCCGTTCAGGAGTGCTTAATTGTGACCAGATACTGGGATAGGCTACACAGAGGCAGCTGTTGGCTGTCTCGTGATGAAACCTACTTGCTTTTCCACAAAATTGTCAAATTATCCCAAATACGAATCTTTGAGCAGTGCATCACTTCATTGTCAAAATCTTTCATTTTTTAAATGCAAAAGTCTAAGCATCATTGTTCCAGCAAATCTTATTACTCAGTCTTGTATTCTTCCCTGGCAGTCCCTTACCTTCTGCTTTTTAAAAAATTGATAATACCTCCTTTTTTAAAAAGAGGTAAATTAATCGTACTGCAATTTGAGATGATATTAAGTGTACCTATTGATACAAGACTAATAGAAAAGCTGCTTGATGAGTCGAAAGGGCAGCAATTAAGAGAGCTTTGGTAAGAGAGATTATTTTGTTACATCTTTTCTTCCCTTTGGAAGGAATACTGCTACTTCCCTCCCTCTTTCTGTTACAAATATGTGTAACTTTTAGTTACCACTGGTGCTTTTTTTGCCAGCTGATAAAGTACAGACAGAAGAGGCTGTTTTGGATTGTTTTCAGAATGGGAGCAGGCAATCTCTCACCCTAAGGCCTTCCTCTCGGAAGAGTTTATTGTTACTTCCTCGCGCTTGAGGCTGAGCCAAACCCTTGAGCCTGTGTCTCTGTTCTGTTATTTTACAAAAAAGGTTGTTACATCTAGAATGAAGAAATGTTTCTGCCGAATTTGCATCCCTGGGAAACTGGAATTTTGTTAGTCTTAAAACTGATTTACATAAATGAGAGTGAGCGCAAGCTCTTCAGTATTTCTGCTGCCTTAGCTTTTGTATACCAAAAGTGATGATGCTCAGTTTCAGCTGAGCCTGCTTTTCATGTGTGATTGGCATTTAACTTGTACAGGTGAGGTGATCAAAGCATGGGACATTGCTGTGGCCACTATGAAGATTGGTGAAATCTGTCGGATTACGTGTAAGCCAGAGTATGCCTATGGCTCAGCTGGGAGCCCCCCAAAGATACCTCCCAATGCTACACTGATTTTTGAGGTAAGTGAGGAATAGTCACTAAACCTGTATGCTTGAAAAAATGTGTGATGCAATATCCTTTCAAAACAGGATTGTTATATTTTCTAAAGAACATAATATGGTCAGTTTTGGGTAGTGTGGACAGTTTTAGTCTGGCTGCCATTGCTCTGTGATGGCTCGGGTTCCCTTCTTTTTGAGTTTTTAAAACACATGAATGATCTCCAGTGTTCAGTTGTAATTTTGCAGTTATGGAGTGATTTGCAGCAGGAAAGTGCATGTTGGGAGGGCAGACTATTTCAGTGACAGACTCTGGAGTAGTTAAGAAACCAAAATCTTTATTCCACTTCGTAACACAAGAGTGATGATACATTAAATGTTGTGAAGTTTTCAACGACAGGAAGAGCAATTAATGCCCTCAGTAATACATTTTATGTACTTACTGTGTTTTCTTTACAACATTAACGTAATCTCTTACAAGCTATTTCAGGGAGAAAAGAGGTAATTGCCCCATGTAAATTGCTGGAATACAATACTGGAACAGCCCTGCAATTACGAACTCTTTTCTATAGAGCTGAGTGTTTTAGTCAACTTTTAAGCGCCTAAAACCAGTTTGGATTCAGGTTGCTGGTTCATTACCAAAGTCTCTCTGTGCATCCAGGCTACACTGATTGATCTTGCCACCATAGATGAAGTCCTGTGCACTCACTTTGTCTCTGTGAAACACTCAGCAGTCTTGAGTTTGGCACCTGGATAACCCAGTTTGACAACTCGCATGGCCAGCTGTTCTCCTGGGGATGAGCTCCGTGTCTTGGTGAGCATGGAGCCAGTTATCCTCAGTGCCTCTCAACCTCACCAGAAGAGGAGAGAATTTGTTTCCTACTGATCTTAAAGTCATTTCCCCCCACATCTTCTCCCTCCTTCCCTAAAGGGGGTGGAAATAGCAGCTGTCTCTTGTGTGTTATTTCAGAAGTGAGAATGGTTGCTCAGAATGCTGAGACTTGTGTTTGATTTTTCCATGGAGGATGACATTAAAGCTTTTCCTGGAGCATAGCCTGACAGTCTCAACAGTGTTTGGAGAGGATATATTTTCTTACTGTTGAAACAGTTCAATTTGCCAACAATTACTTCAAAATAAATTTTACCTGAGAGAAGGCAGACTCTTTTAAGTGTGATTTTTAAAATTACATTGCTCTAAAGCACTTAATCAATGGAATGGAATCCTACAATTGAGGGCATAAGAAAAGTTTTAAAACTGATGATTGCTCTGAGATTGAAAGTTTTATCTAATATCTGAGGTAAAAATAGCTAATGGAGTAAAGTCTGTTTAGATTTTATTGGATACAATGAGTATCTAATAAGAAGGGTAAATTATATAGAGAAGTATTTAGGTTGGAGAAGACATTTAACGAGTCCAATCATAAATCTGACAAGGCCAAGTCCATCACTAAACCATTAACCAAAGTGCCACATCTACACCTAAATACCTCCGGGGAGGGTGACTCAACCACTTCCCTGGGCAGCCTGTTCTAATGCTAATATCCATTGTAAACCTCCTCTGCTGCACCTTGAGGGCATTTCTCCTTGTTCTGTGACTTGTTACTCGGAAGAAGGGACTGATCCTAGCTCCCTTTCAGGGAGTTGTAGAAAATGAGAAGGTTGCCCCCCAGACCCTCCTTCTTTCCAGGCTAAACACCCCCAGATCCCTCAGCAGCTCCTCATAGGACTTGTGTTCCAGACCCTTCCCCAGCTCTGTTGCCCTTCTCTGGACACACTCCAGCACCTCCATGTCCTTCCTGAATTGAAAGGCCCAAAACTGAACACAGGATTTGAGGTGTGGCATCACCAGTGCCCAGTACAGGGGACAATCATTGCCCTGGTCCTGTTGGCTACACTGTTGCTGGTACAGGCCGGGTGCCATTGGCCTTCAAATAACTGGATATTGAATTTGCTTTACGATTGGATAGTGTATTTGCATTTCTATTTTTTCCATAGGCTTCTGAGTAATAGGATTAAAGATACATTCTGTGTGGAAGGATTAAAAAAATATTGCCAGCAGCTAGTGTCCTCTAAGGGATGACAACTTTACTCGCTTTGAGTACATCAAAATTAATACCATTATATTTGAAAAATAGTATTATGTAGAACTGTTTGTGAGCAGCATTTTCGTACATAGACATCTGAAGCTACTCGTGGCTTACTTACATTGGATCAAACTATGCATGTTGGAGTGCTGGGTGCTTCTCTGCAAGTGATACCAGGTGTAATCAGGGCTGAGCTGATGATTGAAATGCAAGCTAAAAGCTCAAGGCCTTCTACCTTGGCAGCACAGGGGAGCGTTCTTAAAGGCTTAGCACTACTACAGAGGATGCACGTGCACAGCAGAAAGCAGAGATGCTTTCATTGTCCTGCAACAAGAGATAATACCTGGCGTTGGGATAAATAGAAGCAGGGACCGCAAGGTGAGATTTGTTCCATCAGACTACTACTGAGTCCATCCGATGTGGTCACCCAGATTATTCACTTCCCACTGGGCTTTTCTTAATGCTGCCAGTCTGGCCTCTCCATTTTCTGGTTATGTTTTTAGGTAAAAGTAGTGTTTCGTTCAGGAGTCTTGATATCCCCTAGTGCCTGCCTAGGCAGTAATGTTGAAGGGAGGAGGGGAGAAGGAAAAGCACCAAAGCTGCCTGTGGTGGTTTTGTGCTTCCCTAGCAAAGCAGCCTGGGGCTCACTGGCTGTAAGAAGTAAGCAGTGCTGGGTGTGTCTTGATTGGGGGTGTGGGCTGGAACTTAAATCCAGAAAAATTTCCAGAGTTTATTAGGTTAAAGTAGTTTCTGGCTAGTATGACTGTCAAGCAGCTAAAGTCTTTCAAGCTTCCAGTCTTTTAGTTTTACCTAGGTTTACTTTTTATTACTTTACACAATACCAGCAGGGTTCTTTTGCAGGTGCTTATCACCATACCAAAATGTTGGACAAATTGCCTTACAAAAGACCCTCTAAAACTTTCATTAAGAGATTTTCTACCTGTGTCATCGCATCAGCATTTCTCTATGACATGAAATAATGCATATCCTGTAGTTTGGAAGTCCTTTTTTTTTTTTATCTGGTACTGTTTTTTTTTTTTTTTTTATTCCTCATGATTGCTTTTGCTGAGCAATATAAATAGATCGATTATTCCATAGAATAGTGTTGCGTTTGCTGGCTACTGTTGCTAGCCACAATGGCAACAAGTGCCAGAGAGCGTCTGGGCCCGGCCGGCTCGGCCCACGTGCTCCATGCTTTCCTCCTGAAGGCATGGTCACAGGGCCCTCACCAGCCGGGGAGCCTTCAGGCTAGCTCAGGCATCTCGTGCTCTCCGCAGCCATGCAGCGACAAAGGAGATGAGAAGAGACCTCCGCGAAGAGAGCATGGAAGATCTTTATTCACATGCTGCTATCCAGATGTCCAGGGGCAGAGACAAAGGCAGGCAGAGGGTCTGGGGTTTTATCGGGACCCGGGGAGGGGTGGAGTTGGGGTGTCTGAGAGACCACTAGGAGGAGTCCGAGGGAGTGGCCAGGGTTTAGCCGGGAAGAGGGTAAAAGGGGGTAGGGGAACACCACAGAATAGCATTGTTCAGATTGAAGAAAAAAAAAAAAAAGAAGGGAGGTACACACTAGTATGGTCATCAGTAGGATATTCAGGAATGACTTGTTTCAGATTGACTGAAGACCAGAATATTAATTGTTGCTAGGTATCAGTTAAAATAAAAAGTACTGGTGGATATTCAATTGTTTTTGCATTCCAGATATCTTAAGTCCAGTTTCAGGAACCTCCACAGCATTAGCCCTGACCTTTTTTTTTTTTTTTAATGAAGTAGTCTAAACAATGCTGATTGTAATGGCTTGCTTTTTTGTGCGGTTTACATTGTTTTACTCAAACAAGGATATGAATTTTTTTTCTTCATAGCCACAATGACAAATATTTTTTGTAATTAGACTGTTTTTCTATGTCATCGTGGTATTCCCACTTGAAACTATGATGTACATTTACTTGGGAGGGCATGTGAATATTGAGACTGGATATCTATCTCCTACATTAACACTAGCTCTTAAAAAAACTGAACAATTTCTTGCAGCAGTGAGGTTAAAGTTTCAAAGATCTCTGGAGAACAAATTCTGTGAGTTACTAAACTGTCGTAATGAGAATAAATGCAAAGCTTTCTTCTCTCCGCAGATAGAACTTTTTGAGTTCAAGGGGGAGGACCTCACTGATGAAGAAGATGGTGGCATCATCCGAAGAATCCGTAAAAAAGGGGAGGGCTACTCCAAGCCCAATGAGGATGCACTCGTAGAGAGTAAGTGTGTTGTTACACAAATAGTAAATGGGTTTGCCATGTGGGATGGCAGAACCTTTCCACAATCTACAACTACGTGTCCTGAGGGAGAGGAATACGTGACTTCTCTTTTCTGTACCAAGTAACTTAACAACCTAGAGTAAGCTTTCCTTCTCCAATTTCTAGCAAGGTTTACATTTTCCAGCAGCAACTGTGTTTTCTGGTGATACTCAATCTGTTGAAGTGCTTATCTGATCACAAAAGGTGATTGAGTCTCATAAAGTATTTCCATGTGCTGAGGAACAAGAGAGGAAGTCATTCTGGCACTTGTCATTGGAGTGGAAAAAACAAACACTTAAATGAACAAAACCCCTGGGTTGTTATGTTTAACAGCAGTTGTTTGCTGCCAGTAGCCCTCATGCCATAGGTAACTCCTAAAAGATAAAAAGACTGTTTAGAAGGAGGCTTTGGAACTTTGTATGTGCTGCTTGCCTATACAGAACTCCCTGTGTACTCCTGGGTACCTGCCCACTGCCATACAGAGATGCCTTCTGATTTCTGTCTCTGTTGTTGTGGTTTTTGTTACCAGTCCAGTTTGAAGGCCGATACGGAGATCGTGTTTTTGACAAGCGGGAATTGCGGTTTGAGATCGGAGAAGGTGAAAACTTCGATATTCCTCACGGTCTGGAGAAAGCAATTCAAAAAATGGAGAAATCGGAGGAATCTGTGTTCTATCTCAAACCCAGGTATGCTGTTTCTGGTGTTTGATACTGGAAGGGCTTATCCTAACCATTTGGCAAGAAAGAAATGTTTTGTTATAATGCCTTTCAGCTTTTTTCAGTGCTGTGGTAAAAACTTGGATCAGCCCCAAAAAACTGACATGAGAATTATCGAGCTAAGGTTGCTTTGCCACTTCATAACGAAGCAGTAGCACTCCAGAAAAAAATTACTTAAGTCTCTGTAATGTTGACCTCTGAATATTTAAAAAAAAAATGTTGCTGCTCTTTAACTTAGATTTTTGTGATCCCTTTTCATGACTGCATACTGTAAAACAGTACATATGTAGACTTGGATATAGGCAGAATTTTCTCTTTACAGTCAGATCACCTCTGAAACAAGTGGAGTTGTACAGATTGTTTTCATCAAACTTTATTTCAGTTTTTATTGAGGTTTTTTTAAACTGAAACTGAGCATGATTGGAGCAGAAAAGGAAAGCAATTTGAGGGTTTTCTTGCTAGTATGCAGCAATTTGAGGGTTTTCTTGCTAGTATGCAGCAATTTGAGGGTTTTCTTGCTAGTATGCAGCTTATTACTAGAGTTGTTGCACTACATTACCTTTCTGTAGGCATTTCCTGTTTATCAGCTGATTAGCAGTGTGTTAAGTGTACAGCTGCTCACTTAATTATTGTCTTTGCTTTTCTAAGAATAGAACTAAAATACAGGTGCTCTGAAGGCAACACTTTCAGACCATGAATATAAAACAAGATAGGTACAATTTGAAAGTTGGTTGTTTTGGTTTGGCTTTTTTTCTTGATGGAGGGATTACTTGCTTTTCTTTCAAGTAAACTAAAAAAATAATAAAACAATAGGAACTGCTAAGAGATCAATGAAATCAACACTAGGTTTCTCTTACTTTCTTCTAACCTGTACTTGCTAATTTTAGAATTGCACCTAGAATTCTTCAAGCCTTTTTCTTGTAATTATAGTTTATGCACATCCCAAATTTGCATGGGATTTATCTCCATCTTCCTCTGTAGCAAATACAGCTGGATGGGTACTTTTGAGCTCTCTTCTTCATAATGTTTGTTTTTCCCTCCCCACCCCCATTTTACAGCTATGGTTTTGGAAGTGCTGGGAATGAGAAATTTAAGATCCCTCCAGACGCAGAGCTGCAGTATGAAGTGAAACTCAAAAGCTTTGAAAAGGTGGGGACAAGAGGTGAAATCCCAAAGAGAACTGGGAGTGGGGGAAGAAGTGGGAGTGCAGTTTGAACGATGACAATGGAATCCTTGAATGGTGATGTGAAACAGGGAGGCCACTGTTGCCAGAGATGTTGGTGACATGCTGGGAGCTCCTGGCTGAAATGGTCCTTATTTTTCCTGTATCCCTGTCTGTTGCCATCTCTCGTGCTCTAGGCTGGTTTCCAGTAGCAGTGCAAAGCTCTGTTTTTCCAAACTTATCTCTGCCATGCTGTTACTGGGAAACAACATAGCCACTTGATTTCCCTAGAAATTGTATTGAAATTGACTGGAACTGTTCCTGTTCGGGTAGGCTAAAGAGTCTTGGGAAATGAACACGGATGAGAAGTTGGAGCAGAGTAGCATTGTGAAGGAAAGAGGCACTCAGTACTTCAAGGTAAGTTACAGTCCCCAAGTAATAGCAGTGTTTCTTAGTCCATGTTATGAGCTGATAATGATGATTACAGCTTCTGTCATTTCTGAGTGATGGTCTTGGTATTCCATGAGATTTTACAGGGAGAACTGGAGGGGAATGTGCCTTAAAAAAAAAGAAACTCAGTTGTATTATCCAAATAACTAACTCTGCAGGGAGCTCTCTGTCAGAGCTGTTTGCTGTATCTACAGATAACACTGTGGGGTGTACAGCGTTTCAGTTCCTGCTGTGGGACAGTGCTGTGAATGAACAACATTCGAGTAGAGATGTGTGGAGAAGCTGTTTAAAGCAATTTAACCAGCTAAAGGAAGAGTTTCCTATTACCTTTGTACTGCATTTTGAAAATGCCCCATCTTCCCTTATTTTTACATCAGAAGTTGAATATAACATAGGAGTTCAGTGCAGTATCAATGCTGGCATATACCCCTTAGCTCTAGTGGGGAACCAGTTAAGTATTCCTAAAGATTTTCTGATCCTGTGCAGGAATGGCTCTCAGAAGTAGCATATTTTTTATGATAGAAGTTGATTTTTGATCAAATGGGGTTTTTTTTAGATCTGTTGCTCAAGGTAGGCAAAAGGGATGAGGGGGAGGTAAAAATTACTGTGGTGATCTGTGTGATAATTGAACTGCCTTGTTCACAGGAGGGGAAATACAAGCGGGCAGCACTACAGTACAAGAAGATTGTGTCGTGGCTGGAGCATGAGTCAGGACTCTCCGAGGAGGAGGAATCAAAAGCCAAAAGCTTAAGGCTTGCTGCCCACCTTAATCTAGCTATGTGCCATCTCAAGCTAAAGGAATACTCCCAGGCTTTGGAGAACTGCAACAAGGTAGTAGGAGTTTATTTATTTTTAAACTGCACAAGCAGTCTGACAGTTTATCTCTTGCTTTAAAAATTTTAGGGACACCAGGCCATGTGGTGTTTGGTCTTTCTTACCAGCTGGCATTTGGGTAGTACGGAATTCTTAGTACACTAAAAATATCTGACAGATTATTTTTGTAATTAGTGCCCTTTGAACATCTTTTACTAACTTGCTGCTACATTGAGAATATTCAAGTGTTTAGAAATAAGAAACACTCGAGATGTGGTGAAGGTAGTCATGTTGGCTAAGGTCTTTCAAAGAGCAGGAGTAGTGCCTGACTAAGTCTTAGACTTGCTGGTTCTCTTGTCAAATAGCCTGCTGTATTTATTCCTCTTTGTACTTTTTTTTACTGCATTCCACTCACTTTATTAGTAAGCCCTGACCAGACTCATAAGTCTACATCAGAAGGTACAGTTCCTAGCAGTCTCTGGTGTTCTGACTGCATATAATTTTTATAAAAGAAAAGTAATTTCTGACTGTGGTTTGGTTTTGGGTGGTTTTTTGAATGCAGGCACTCGAATTGGATAGCAACAATGAAAAAGGCCTCTTCCGGCGTGGAGAAGCTCATTTGGCTGTCAATGACTTTGAGCTGGCCCGAGCAGATTTCCAGAAAGTGATACAACTTTATCCAAGTAACAAAGCTGCCAAAGTGCAACTGGTAACTTGTCAGCAAAAAATACGGGAGCAGCATGAGAAGGAGAAAAAGATGTACGCCAACATGTTCCAAAGGCTTGCAGACAAAGACTTAAAGGTAAGTAACACTACTCCAGAGATTACAGGAGGTGGTGTCATGTGTTAGTCAAGGAACAGTGGTTTAGGTACTCAGCTTACTTCTTAGTACAGATAATTAGAGCAGGAGAACACTCAAGTAGACTGCTTTGGGGAGCAGGGATGGAACTCAAAATGCCAATAGTCAAAATTATTAGGCCATCTTGTTTGAACAGGAAAACAAGCAGTACCGGCCTCTGCACAAAAAGCTTTTACCTATTTCAACTGAATTTGCAACAGACCAGTGTTAATGGGAAAGCAGCTGAAGTGATGAGATGCAAACATCATAATGTTCCAAAACTGAAAAAAGCACCTTTTCTTCTAGAACTTGTTGTGAAGAACAGGCTGTTCTGATGCCTGGGGGGCCTGTCTAGTGAGAACTTGTGTCTGTCATACAGAGGGTGCTGAGCACCATCTTGCTTCTCACAGAGACATTAAGATGTGGTCGATGGTCTCCATTTTAGATGTCACAGATTGATTATGAAGTGTCATTATTCTGTTGTGTGTATGGTTTTGCTAATAAGCTTTCACTAGAATTTTAGTAAATACTAGTTCAATTAATAATGGCATGTACTAGTTTGAAAACAAACCGTGGGAGATTGCAAGTCAGAATTAGAATTTACATGGCAGTTTGTGAATACAGGTTGTAACAAGATTGTATCAGCTAGCAAGAAACATTCCAGGTTACCGGTGAGAATCACATATCGTAAGAAAACGTTCTCTTTTTTTTCCTTAAATCTGATGGTCTAGAAGGACAAGATAAACTTGAACCTTCTCAGATAAATATGGGATTTATATCAGCCTCAAATTTCCTCTGTAACGCTGGGGAGTACAGAAGCTTGTATCTTCTGAGGTTATTTTCACCTTCCAGAAAATGCATGGAGAATATTAAAAATTGTCGGATATTGGTGCATTAATTTCCTTTGGTTAACTGTGTCATTGAGTCTTTCCAGAGGCACGGTGTCCTCAGAGTATCCTGACAGTTCAGCCATTTCAGACTGTCAGCTGACAATTTCCTACATTAAGTGCTTTACTCTGTCTCTTCTTATTTTGGCTAAAGCAGCCTGATGTCAACCATCCTTGCTTATTGGAGCTTGAGAAAAAGTATTCTGTCCTTCTAGACATAGTGATGTAAAGCCACACAGTATCTTAATTTTGATAGGCTTTAATAAAAAATCTCAGAAAGATAGAGATCAACTAAACTAGAATTATTTCACTGTTAGGCATCTTCACTTTTGAAATGGCAGGATTTAATTGCCAGCTGTCAGGCTCTGATGTGAAGGTTCCTTTCAGCTAGCACAGCTGCTGGGAATCTGGCTTCCTCCAGTAGGTGTGGGACACAGCAAGATCTGTGGAGAGAGGAAGAGTGGATTGCTGAAACAAGCTGTACCCACTAAAAGTGCAAAAGAGCTGCCTTTGTGCTTTCTTCAGCTCTTAAGCCAGATAATTGGTAGAGTAATATTCTTGGCAAAAGGCAGACTCCTAGTCTTTGCACTGCAGACTGTTCAGGATATTGGAAAAACATTGCACTTAGGGAAATTGGAACTATCTGCTTGGGACAGAATCAGTTTAAAGTTGTAGAATCCTTTAGGCTGGACTCCAACCAAATGTAAATGAAAGGTTATTGTTTGGCATCTGACACTGGACATGGGATTTGAGGTGTGGCCAAGTACAGGAGGACAACCCCTGCCCTGGTGCTGCTGGACACACTGTTGCTGATACAGGCGTGGATGCCACTGGCCTGGTGAATTGTTCCCAACAAGTTAGATGATCTTGGGAGTGTGCAATATGCTGGTTTGGTTTTTTTTTTTTTTTTTCCTTTGAGCCATCTGGCCTGCTTTAAAAGGATATGGTTTTATATGAAATAGGATTGATGGAGCTATTAACTATAAAGGATGCTTACTCCCTGGGCCAGTCTTGAAGTAGTTTTCTTGCAAGAAAAACTTGTTTTCGTCTTACTGCATTTATAATGTTGCTTTACTCTAGCTCCAGCAGTGTCTATTAGTGGTGGTGTAGTAGAAGTTCAAAGTTCTGGAGAAGAGAGTTTGTTTATTAAACGTCTTGATTGCTAAGAAGGTGGCTTGGACCGCAGTTCTGATATTCCTGACATAGTATATTAAATTCAGCAGCCACTCCTGCATCAGTAGTTAATTTCATTAATTTGAAAAGTTCACAAATGTGAAGTGTGAATTTTTGAAGGTTGGGATGTTTATCACCTTATCTTAAGCCCAGGATTGCTAGCTAACAGATTTTCTGTGGCAAGAAAGCTCTTGTGTGCTTTACAGAATGCTTCTATCGATGAAAAATTGACCTTTGATGCATGAATGTGGTTTTGTGTTGCAAACAAGTTGGTGTAAGGTTTTAAGGATTCTGTCCCTTTTTCCCCTCTTATTCCCCTCTCCTAGCATTGCACGCTTAAGGCTTTGCTTGGTTTTTGTCTGGTTCTCATCTAAGATCATCATAAAACAGGTGGTTCAAGATGCTGGGCTGACAGGTGGAATAGCAATTTCATTGCACTAGGTTTTGAAATGAGCAAGCCAAAACATTTTTACCTCCCTTTACTATGTTTGAGAATTACTGCAAGGTCAGGATGTGCTGGTTATGTCCTATTGTAAAAGCTGACCTTGGACCCCTACCTCATGGCTCTCTGCCTTCCACACCTTTTTATGAGGAAGATGCACAAAGGAGAGGGCTTTAGAGCAGCCACCTTGTCAGATCATATTTTCTTCCAGCTAAGCTCTTGCACAGGACATCCAAATCACTGCTGTTGAGTTGAAGTGTCTCTTCACAAAACCAGTTGTCCAACTAAGATATTTCTTCTTACGCTGAGTGCAAGTGCGCCTCATACAAGTCGGGTTGGAGTAGGGCATGGGAATGGCTGAAATTGAATCACATTGATACTGAAGCAGGGCAAAAGCAGTTCTTGCAGAAGCTTTGTAAATAAATTTCAGTTAAAAGACTTCTAAGAAATTGTTGTGTGCCAAGTGGGTGCAGGCCACATTAAGAATCATAACCACTTAATACCAGTATTATATTTTGGCCTCCTCTACACTGCTTCTGGTTTCTTAAATGTGTGAAAATTTTTGGTTTCTCTTGGCTGAAGATCCTAATATCTTAATTCAGTCTTGCAGGGTAGACAAGCTTTACAAGTGATAGGAATCAAACAATGTTTGTGCTAGCAGTTTTGTATAACAAATTAATATATTTTCTTTTTCTCTCTATTTAGTCATCTGCTACTCTTCAGACAAGCCACACTGAAGATGCAGAAATGAAAGATGCGCAGAACGGAGTTGAAGATAAAGCAGAAGCATAAAAACAAACCCTATTCCATTAGTTTTATAAATGAAAGAATTTCCAGTGAATTAGACCTTTATTTTTCTACCTGATTGGATAGTGGCTTCAAGGGAGCAGAGGCTGAAGCCACCATGCCACAGTCAGTTACAGCTTTATGTGGCTGTTCAAGAAGCTGAGTGGCAGCATAAATCTGGTTTAATCCTAGTGACTTTATTTATTCATTCAGCCTCTGTTACTGTTTGGGTTCTGTCTGGATTTGCTCTGCTTGGTTTATTTGCATTTTCATAGAATCATAGAATGGCTTGAGTTGGAAGGGACCTCAAAGATCAAGTTCCAACCCCCCTGCCATGGACAGGGACACCCTTCACTAGACAGGTTGCTTAGAGTTCCATCCAGCCTGGCCTTGGACACTTCCAGGGATGGAGCCATCTACAGCTTCTCTGGGCAACCTGTGCCAGTGCCTCACCACCCTCACAGTAAAGAATTTCTTCCTAATTCCTAATCTTAACCTGCCCTCTTTCAGTTTGAAGCCATTCCCCCTTGTGCTCTCACTACTTGCCCTTGTAAATAGTCTCTCTCCATGTTTCTTGTAGGCTCCCTTCAGGTACTGGAAGGCCACAGTTTGGTCACCCTGAAGCCTTCTTTTTTCCAAGCTGAACAATCCCTGTTCTCTCAGCCTTTCTCATAAGGAGAGGTGCTTCATCCCTCTGATCATCTTGGTGAGCCTCCTCTGGACTTGCTGCAACAGGTCGATGTCCTTCCTGTACTGGGGACCCCAGAGCTGGGTGCAGTGTTCCAGGTGGGGTCTCACCAGAGTAGAGGATCAAAATCCCATCCCTCCTCTGCTGCCCACGCTGCTTTTGATGCAGTCCAGGTTACAATTGGCCTTCTGGGCTGTGAGTGCACATTGCCAGCTCATGTCCAGCCTCTCCTCCAACAGCACCCCCAAATCCGTCCTGGCAGGGCTGCTCTGGATCTGTTCCTCTCCCAGCCTTTATTGATACCAGGGGATTGTCCCAACCCAGGTGCAGCACCTTGCGCTTGGCCTTATTAAAGCCTCATGAGTTTCACATGGGCCCACTTCTTGAGCTTGTCCAGGTCCCTCTGGCTGGCATCCTGTCCTTCAGGTGTGTCAACTGCACCACTCAGCTTGGTGTCATCTGCAGATTTGCTGAGGGTGCACTTTATCCCTTCATCCATGTCATTAATGAAGATGATGGTAACACTGGTCCCAGTATGCACCCCTGAGGGACACCACTTGTCACTGGTGTCCATCGGGACTCTGAGCTGTTGACCACAACCGTGATGTGGTCAGTCCACCAATGTGACCGCCCAACCAATTTCTTATCCATCAAACAGTCCACCCATTGTATCCATCTCTCTCCAATTTAGAGAGAAGGATGTGAGGAACTGTGTCTAAGGCAGACATTAACAGAAATGCAGGTAAATGACACTTGTAGCCCTCCCCTTGTCCACTGGTGGAGTCACTCCATCATTGAAGGCCACTAGGCTGGTCAGACAGGACTTGCCCTTGGTGAAGCCATGCCGGCTGTCCCCAGTCACCTCCCTGTCCTCCATGTGCCTTAGCATAGCATCCAGGAGGATCTGTTCTATGATCTTCCCAGGCACAGAGCTGAGGCTGACAGGTCAGTAGTTCCCATTTTGTCATTGGAATTTGTTTCTTTCTGGTTCCAGCTTACTTTAATCCCAAGTTCTGCTTCCTAAATTTATTTCCTTGATTTCCTTCAAGTAATCAGCTTTTTCCAGGAGTCCTCACGTGAAACTTAAGAACAAATTGGCACTCCCAGTTCTGCCTTGGGATTGCTCTCTCTCCCCGTGCTCAGTAGAGAGTCCCTTCCATTAAGTATTGTAACCTTTCTTGTATGCCTCCTCTTTGCAAATTGCTGAAGGTGAAGACTGTGAAGTCACAGCTTAAGTAATAAAGCTCCAATTAAACTCAAGAAAACTGAACTTTTCGTGGGTTTTTATTGGAATTTGCACAGAATTGAGATAATTTGGTCATTCAGTGTTTTCTTGTCCACATAGCCAGAGTGTCCTGATTATTTTTCTATGTTGTTTGTTTGTTACCGTAGAAAATTCCCATTATATTTGATATAGTATTTACCCATATATTTGCAAAAGGGAAAAAATATATTGCTGGAAGCTGTGCAAAAAGCAAGTCTGTAACCTATGCATAGGGCTTTATTATATGTTCATATTGCTACCTTCATCTTCATCCACCACATTGTAAAACTGGACCAGAGGAAAAAAAAACCCACAACATACCTGAAAGTGACTGGCTTTGAAGAGAAAGTAAATGATAATGGCTTACATATTGCAAATACTTCTAATGAACTACAAACTCCTGAGTGATTCTAATGTCTGCTTACCCAGATCTCACAAGAAAGCTATTACTCAGTATTCTGCTTCTTTCTGCAGTTTGTGTGTCTTGTTTGGGGGTGGGTGTGCTTTTGAGTATTGTGGGGGCTTTTGGTTGGGGTGGGCTTTTTTGTTTGTCTGAAGGCATGGAACATAGTACTCAAACTCAACTGTTGTTTATCCTGTTGTGGTGTTAGATTCAGCATCTCCACTGTCCTGTTCTGAGACAGGGACAGAAGGGGCACCTTTTTTGCCTGCTCCAGAAGGAAAGTAGAAAATCTGTTCCTCTCAGATCAAAATAAATGGACTTTTTTATGGTGAGAAAGATGTCTTTGCATGGCATGGCATGGGCTGGAATTGTGTGTGTGTATTGCAGAGAGTATCCCTGTTTTATCATGTAATACAACGTGAATTCCTGGTCTCCTTTGCTGAAACAGAAGTACTGTGTAAGCACTTGTGGGGTTCTTCCAGGCTGGGGGTGTGCCACTGCCTGTCCTGCAGCAGTGCCAGCCCAGCTTGGGCCCTGGAGCTGTCACCGAAGTGGTGTAAGGGCTGCCTGGAGTGCTGCCCTGCCCCTGGGCCCCAGATACCAAATTCGCCATCTGCTGCTGGGTTGGAGCTTGGTTAGAGAGATGGGAACTGCAGCACTCTGCACAGGGTAGCAGTGCTCTGAACCTCATGGCGTGGGTGGGATGGGAGAGAGGCAGGATGAAGTGCTTGGGAGGTCACTTCGCTTAAGGAAATGCTGGTTTTATCTGCCTTTTATTAAAGCCTTGGGGGTGCCAGGCGTAATGGGGGTGATTTCCATGAGCTCTGACTAGTAACAGCCCCATGTATGTGAAAAGCTTGTACCAAAGCACTACCACCTCTCATGGGAAACAACACTGTGTGAATGTCAATTGGAGTTGCAAGCAGGGATTTATAGACCTAGAAAAATATTTAAGGGGGGCAGGAATGCCAAGCCAGTGTACTTTTTCTTCAGCAAGTAAATACCTTGATTTGTTGCTAATTGTTACTGGAAATACAAGCCTCTGTGGCTGAAACTGTTTTTGCTGCTAAAACATAGGGCCAAGTCCTAACGATAAACTTTTAATTGTTGAACAACTGTTTTCAAAAATCTCCGTGTACATGTTTCTGAAAGCAAAAAGTGAGATGATTTCTGTGGCACATCTAAAAAAATCTAGTCAATGGTGCATCTGTTGTTAAGTGTGAGCATTCTTGAAAGTACTACTGTGCCCTCGATGTTACTACGTATAAACTATGAAATGTTTGAGACTGTAAATCTATTAAGGACCCTAAACATGCCCGATTCAGGCAGCTGAAAAGATGTTTCGTGCTGTCTTTAAAAATGGGTCTGGTTGCCGGCAGAAGGTGGCATACTGGTGTTTGTAAGTGAGGTCATGCATGTAAACTTCAGCTATAACCTTCGTTCTGTATGTCCTTATAGAGAAAAAAAAAACAAAAACAAACCCAGTGCTTAAAATAAACAGTTACAGTACTGACTTTGTAAGCCAGCCCGGCTGTCTCGGTGTGTGACTCCTTTGCGGTGGGCGGTGTTGCTGGCGCGGCCCGCTCCGGGGGCAGCAGGCGGGCTCTGCCGGCGCCCCGCCCCGCGCTCCCGGCATTCCCGGCACTCCCAGCATTCCCGGCGCTCCCGGCATTCCCGGCACTCCCGGCGCGGCCTGCGGAGCCTCCGGGATGCGCTCCGTCAGCTACGTGCAGTGTGTGGCGCTGGACTTCGCCGGCAGCCTCTTCCCGCACGCCATCTGCCTGGGGGACGCCGACAACGACGCGGTCCGAGCGCGGGGCGGGGCTGGGCTGGGGCGGCCGCGGGGCAGCGGGCCCGGCTGGGGTGTCCGCCTCGGAGACGGGGTCAGAACGGGGCTGGGGGGAAGCGCCGAGTGCCTGGTGCGGCCTCAGGGCAGGGGCCAGGAGGAGCTGGCGGAGCTTCCAGCCCTGGGGTCACACGCGGGGCTTGGCGGGCGCTTGAGCTGTGTGAGGGACGCGGGGTTTGTTCAGAACACCCCCGGAGTTTCACTGCGAAGGGAATGTTTGCTGGGCTGCCGCTGGTCAGGGCTTCCCTCGCCGCTACACCTGCCAGTCAGCCTTGGTGTGGCCTGGGGGGTGCAGAGCCGGAGGGGAGCTTCAGTTCTGCTCCCAAAGGGAGACGGACGCTCGCCTGTCACCGTGGTGGGGAGGTAGCATTGCTTTGCTGGGCACAGCAGGTCACAGTCGGGGTAGAGCCAAGTCTCCGTGTCTTTTGGCCCGTGTGATGGATGGATGTGCACTGGGAGTATTGCTCTCAGCCCCGGAAATGGTTGGTTTGGTTTGTCTGTAACTAGGAAGAGGTTAGCTTAACCAGCTATATGTGAACTGTTTCTTCTCCTTAACAGTCAAAATTTTTTACAGCCTTATCTTGAAAGGTGTCATGGCTAGCAATGCAATTGATGATTAAGGGGATTTTTCCATTAAAAGTTATGTAGGGTAAGGTGTGCAGGGAGTTACAACATGCACACCATTTAAATACACAGAGGCAGGGGACAGGAGGTGGGATAATAGGAGTAGGCTCGTCAGCATGGGTGGTTGGTGATTTTTAGAAATCTTTAAAGAAATAATCACCATTCTGAAATTCCTTTACCCCTTCAGTAGTGAGATTGAACATGCTGTGTAAATCTATTTTAAGTGTTCATGTACCCTTTTCCTGGATAGTTGTATTTTTGTCATTGCTGTCATCTTCCTTAGATGATTCAAGTCAATCTAGATTGAAGGATGGGAGATGCAGTGATGATGATTAGCTGAGCAGGATGTTAAACGCTCCCGGCACACAACTCTGAAACAGTGAGTGGAGAAGCAGTGGGTAACGGGATGTTGCTCTAAGGAGCCATTCTCCATCTCTTTTATCTGCAAGAATAAAATTAGGGCTTTTGTATTTTCCCAGACCTTCCATTTTGATTCAAGATTGTCTCTTTAGCTTGTTTTGTTTTGCTGCTTCCTCCCACAGAGTGATTTTTAGATATGAAGTCTGAATTTATTGCTGTTGAAGGAATACTGTTAATGTAATTGTGGATTTCTTCCTACTTTTCTTGTACAGCTGAATGAACTGGTGGTGGGAGACACCAATGGAAAGCTCTATGTTTACAAGAATGATGACAGCAAGCCCTGGGCTGTGCGATCTTGCCAAGGAATGGTCAGTTCTCGACGAAATTTCTAAATGGTTGGGCCTTTTGGTGTATGTGAAGCCAGCTGTCGTTGTCCTTTGCCTAAGAATATGTAGGCTAGAGAGGAATGGCAGCCAGAACAGATTCTGATGTCTTTCATGTAATTATTCAAGACCCTGCTTTTGCCCACAGCCTCATGGGCTGGAAGTGATGAGTGAATCAATGGACAAATGTAGAAACTGTCCTTCTGTCCCACCTTTACCCTGCCCTGGGAACTGTTTTGCCCCAGGGCTCTGGCCACGTGTGTTTTTGTCCCAGGGCTCTGGCCAGGTGTGTTTCTGTCCCTTGACTCTGCTATCCTTGTCCTTCAAAAGGCTGTTAGGAGTTCATGGAATTCTTTATGTGGGAGGGGAGGGGGTAGGGCAGAGGTTTATCCCGGGGTGCTGGGTTGGGTCACCTTCTCTCATGGATGGCCTTGTTTTCTTTTGCAGCTCACATGTGTCCGTGTGGGAGATGTGTGCAATAAAGGAAAGGTGAGAGGAGCCATACCTTCCCAGCTGTGTCTGTAGGGCGTGTGGGAGGTTTTTAGGAGACTGGGGTCATGTCATGTGCTGAGTGTGGAGGAGGACAGATTGCAGGTGCTTTATCTCCGGGATCTGCCTTTGCTCAGAGTTTTAGTGCGACTGTTGTTAAACTGTTCTTCTCTTTATATGTGACTGGTATCTGTCTGTGAGCCTTATGCAGATTTTAGAGAGCAAGGAAATCCACCCTATCTTTAGAGAGCACTTTTGGTTTCCATGTGCCCTTGTGAGAGCACCACAAGGCTTTGGTGGTTTGAGGGTTGCTCTTTTTGCTCAGTGGCTTTTGCCCTTTTTGTGCTGATGTCTGCTGTGGGCCGTGGTCCCTCTACCACTTGGCTGTGTGCATTTAAGGTCATCTAAAGACTGAGGCACAAAGTAGTCTGGACTCCCAAGCAAATTCCACTGGGTCTACTATGACTCCTTTTGTTGGATTGCCGTTTCTGGGGGTTTAGCCAGGACCAATGAGTCCAAAGGTCCCAGTTTAGGCACCCTGCCCAAAATAGTGTAGCTGTGTTTCCACCAGTGGGGAGCAGAGCCAGCGTGGGCATTGAGAAAGCCACGCATTATTTGAGAATTGCACACATACCAGCTTGATACTGTAGTCTGACAGAGATGAACAAGAAGTTTGGACCCTGCCAGTAGAGGAATAGTTTGTGTGCTGGCCCAAAAAAGCTCCTGTTCCCTCTGCAGCAGGCATTGATCTTGATCTATCTACCCGTGTGTCTTCCTTCGCCCTGTTGTGGGACAACTTCTGCACTTTCTGAAAGAGGAAGAATCAAAAGGTTTTTCTCTTCCCTCACAGAATTTCGTGGTGGCGGTGAGTGCAGAAGGCTGGTTTCATCTTTTTGACTTGACTTCCCTGAATTCAAAACACCCAGATGCTTCAGGCCACCATGAGTTGGCAGGGGCAGAAGAGCAGAAGCCAGTGTTCAAGCAGCACATTCCTGCCAACACCAAGGTCATGCTCATCAATGACATTGGTGAGCCACAAAGCTGGTGTGGGAATGCAGGGTGAAGGAGTTTGTGTGTGATGTGGCGGGGGGTGTGCAGAATGAAATTGCTGTCTTGCTGAAACAGACACTCCAGCAAACCATAGCCAGGTCATGGAGGGGAGAAACAAGAACTTCAGGAATTTTTTTGAAGTGCAAGTTTTCATTACAGGGTTGGGATCCTTAGGGATGCTAGCTATCAAAACCAGCAGAGTGGTTTCTGCATGTTTGGGCTCTTAGGGCTTGAGAGAGTCCATCTGTCTTTCTCTCTTTCCCACAGATGGAGATGGGAAGTGTGAGTTGGTGGTGGGCTACACTGACAGGGTGGTCCGTGCCTTCCGCTGGGAGGACTCATCAGAGAATTCAGACCATGTCTCTGGACAGTTGATCCTGTTGAAGAAATGGCTTCTAGAAGGTCAGGTAAGGAAAAAGGATGTTCAGAGCAGTACTTGTCACACAGTCTTCAAGAGGTGGCTTTTCCAAGAGAAGAAGCACAGAATCTCAGTCCTATGAACAAAACAATTGTCATGTTGATGGCTTGAAAGGAGATTTGCCCAGTGGTTTTTCTGTACGTGCAGAGCAGCTGGTGGGTTTGCCCTGAGAAACAGGTGCTCTTGCCCGATGGGAGAGCATTAGTGGAAAGTACTAGTGTTGTTTTAAAGTGGCTTTTGGTAGGGAACCAACCTTTTACTGAACTTGGGCATTTTGCTTCCGACTGAGTTTGTTCAGCTGCTGCTCAGCTCTATCAGAAGATTTGCCATATTCGGATTTAGTTTCGAGGAGCACTGTAAACCTTTGGGAGTTCTCCACTCTATCCATGTTTTTCCTCTGCCGCTGTAGGTGGACAGCCTGTCTGTGAATCCAGGCCCTGATGGCTCACCAGAGCTGATGGTGTCACAGCCAGGCTGTGGCTATGCCATCCTGCTGTGCACCTGGGACACGGAGCAGCGGGACGGAGCCGCGGGAAGGGACGGACCTGCCCCGAGCAGGTGAGGGGTGTTAGAGTGGGAAGAGAGGGCTCTGCCCGGGGCAGGTGAGGGTGTTCCTGCAGGGAGGGGTACATGAGCAGGTGCCACTGTGGATGCCTGTTACAAGGGACTGCCACCACACCACTGCTGTGAGGTGGGAGGTACTGTCACTGTCCTTGCTTCAGTGATCTGCCATGCTGCTGGTAGCTCATCACTTGAGCCTGCCTGTACCCAAGCTTCCATAAGCAATGTTCACATCTCTGTCGTGAAGATAAATACTGCTGCTTTCCTTTTATCCCACTCTGTTCTTGCATTGGGCAAGAAGAGTGCAAAACCAGCCCACCGAGGGCGCTGATACTGGGAGCTAAGGTAGGGAAATGAGTGACCTAGATCTCCAGTGAAAGGTCATCAGATTGCAGGGTAACAGCTGAGAGACTGGGCCAAACCAAATTCATCTGAAACCTAGGATAAAACTGGGCTTATTCACTGGTTTTCTGCAGGTGAGGCAATTAGAGGTTTTCCTAATGAGACCCCTGGCAGCCAGTGCTGCGAATCACAACCAGAGCAATGAGGATGAGCATTGAAGTGCTTGTTACTGTCTTGGTGCTGGAAGAGCCCTGATGGGGAATTTGGGCACTTCTGTGGTGTTCTGTGAGACTTCAAGGCAGACACAAAAAACTGCAACAGGAGAGGAGCTAGGCACGTCTCCTTGATGTCTTGGAGAGCTTAGTGGAATGGTACCCTCTCAGCCAGAAGGCCAGGCCCAGATGTGGTCTCTCATCAACCCTGGGCAGACACTTAGTGAGAGAAAAACAGCCAGGTTTATGTGACAGTAATGAAAACATTGTCTTTTTTTTCCTTCACTGCAATCCAGGCCTTACTGATTTTTTTTTTTTGAGCTCTTTCCATTTTTTTTTGATGCATCAGATCATTCTGGGTGTTTTTTTAAACATTGGTGAGTTTCTTTAATACCTGGAGTGGTGTGCGTTCTTTTCCTTTATCATTAAAGGGATAAACATGTTCACAAACCCTGTCAGTGTCTGGATTTGTAGAGCTTTGGAATACGCTGCTCCTGAGGTTGTTCTGAGACAGTCCCAGGCATGGTTCCCTAACTTTTCCCTGTTGTCTTTCTCTTTACCCTAGTGAGGCCCCTGTTCGAGACGTGATTCTACACCAAACATCTGGACGGATTCACAACAAGAATGTCTCCACTCACCTGATTGGAAGCATTGCCCGAGGTGAGAGATCAGCAGCTTTGGGGTCTCCAGCCCAGCAGTTGCTCCTGGTGGTTTTTCAGTACATCAGTCCAGGATGAAATCAGATTTCCTGTGGTAGAAAAATAACAGTGAGAGGCAGCTGCAATAACAGAGGGATCTCAGCTTCTCTTAGCTGGCTCCCAAAGAAGGAGAGTTGGATATTTCCATGTGAGCTTTTTATAGTCTTTGTCCTTCCCTAGGTAGCCCTTACCCTTCACTCAGCACAAGAGTTTCTCTGCTGGCCTGCATTTAGTCAGTTTGAATGGCTGCCATGCCATGCTCCTGCAGATGTCCTTGATCCTTGTTTGTGAATGGCTGCAGCTTATGCCTCCTTCTTATTCCTTAGATGCATCTCTTCCTTCCCACAGCCTCATCTCCCTTCTTGCTTTTCAGCATTTGAATCTCAGTTCCTGGTGGCTGTGTGTTCTCCTGTGCAGCCCCAACCTCTCCAGAGCTGCTTCCATATTTCATCTGTATCATTGTCCTCTGTCTTCTTCCACTGTGTTGCCTTCAGCTCTTGTATCTAAAACCTGCACAGCTGCCAGCTTCTCTCAGCCCTGACTCACTGCTGTAGTGTCCAGACTTTTCTTGCACACTGCCGCTGCTTCCCTCCTGTAATTCTTGTGCTCTGACCTGTGCCTGGTGCTCCTGCTGAACCCTCCTTTGCTACCTGTGGAGAGTAAGCAGCTTTCACTCTCCCTTGAGGTGTGTGGGCAGAATAGAAGGCAGAAAGCTCCCAGTGGAGATCACTTTCTCTTGCATTTGCTCTGCCCAAGTATTGCCTCCTGCAATGCTGTCCGAGAATGATTCGGCCTGTCCAGTGTAATTAGAGCTTGTGGAGAAGAGCAATCCACTGAGCCCCACCCTCTTCTCCCTCCTTAGAGGACTTTCCTGCCCAGTTCCTAAGCTTGTCATGTTTTCAGCATCTCTGATGCTGCTGGGAGCAACATGGTCAACAGAGCATGAAATCAATTATTTCACTGCATATGAAGCCTTGCATGTATTGAGAGATGTCTGTGAAAAATGGAGGCACACAGAATAAGGGATGAAGAGAAGGTTGCAAAAAAGCTCATTGATGCTGGACCATCAGTAAAGAAGCAGCTGAAGAGTGCCTTGCTGAGCAGTTTCCAAGGGGGGCCCAGCAGGTCTCTTGGATTGGAGGCTGTCTGGGTGCGTGTCAGCAGGGGCAGTTCAGCACCCAACCAGCTGACTTTGCTTTGGGCTTATCTGCAGCAACGAGGTGGTTTGTGAGCCAGGAGTGTGCAGGGCGTTGTAGCTTGGAGCTGTCTGTGGGCACTGGAGGTAGGCTCACATGGTTAACCTACTCTGGGCAATCTGCCTGCTTGCTTTCAGCTCGGCTGGCTTGCCCCTGACTGCCAGGTTTCCTGGGTTCCTCCTCAGGGGAGCCACTGTCTCTCCTATGTTGTCACTGAAAGGATCAAATGCAGCTTTAGTTGGACACAGCTCCAATCCTCTCTCTCTGAGTGTCATATTTTTAAAACTTGACCTTGCATGTCTTTTTTTTCTTTTTTTTTTTTTTTGGTAGCTGGGTAGACAGTTTACTGAAGGGCTGAAGCAGCCCAGTGGTCAGGGAGCTCTCCTCTTCATCTTTAACTAGTGACATTAGTCAGTGCTGTTCTGCACACAGCTGGGCAAGGAAAGGACGCAGCATGGGTCAGCTTGTTTTGGATCTTTTTTATTGTTTGCAGGAGAGGGATGTTTATTAAATGGCATCAACTCCAGTAATTTTCTTTTGCACTTACAGGCTCCAGTGAGAATAGTGGCTCAGGTCTCTTTGCCCTTTGTACTCTGGATGGTAAGTCCTGCCACTGTTCTGGAAGAAGACCTGTGGGGCAGCCAAGGCCCATCACTAATTCAAAGCAGGGAACCAGGGGCTCAGTGCCCTTGATTTTTAAAAGAAAGGGAAGCTGGACTTCATAAGCTCTTCAAGGGTCAGGCAAGAGAATTTGATTCAAAGACTGCTACTGACATACTTTATATGAAGGCATGGAGGACACTGTGAAGATAGATGCTTGTTTATGTTCCACTCTCTCATGGCCAGTGCCCCCTGCCCAGGACTGTCACAGTATATCTGGGTAACAGGAATGTGGTAGATGGGGTCAAGTGTCCAGTATGGATTTAGCAGCCAAGACCATGCCTGTGCTATTAGCAGCCGACTCTCAGCACCCCTCAGTGGTGAAGGAGTAGGGCCTACCGTTAGCAAACATCTTGCTCCCTTTTATTGTTTCCAAGACAGTTGTCTTTTTCTTTCTTCAGGAACACTGAAACTCATGGAGGGAGCAGACAAGCTGCTCTGGTCTGTTCAGGTTGATCACCAGCTCTTTGCTCTGGAAAAGCTGGATGTTACAGTGAGTATCTGAATAAGGCTGGGGGAGATGAAGACAAAAGCTCAGCATGGCTTTGTGTGTATGAACTTAGGAAGGGCAGAGGGAGTATGACTCAGCTGGAAAAGACTGGGATTATCTCAGGATGACACAGTGTGTTCTGACTGTGGCAGTACATTCTGCACTCAGGTCAGTCTGCCCAGCTGCAAGAGGTTGAGCTGTCTGTTAGACCCAGCATCCATTTGTGCGTTCATGAACTTTTGTCCCCCAGCTGTTCTTCAATCTTCCTGCAAAGCTGAATGGTTTTGCTCACTGCTAATACTCTGATTGTCTGCAAATTCTTACAGTAAGGATTGCCATTGATGAGCTCCAAGTGCAAAAATGTCTGGATGAGATGTCCAGAAGTGACATATAGACATTAGTGTTCTGTCTCTGAACAAGCAAGAAAGATTCTTGGCTGTCCCTGGGAGTAGGTGATGTCTGTGTAATATGCATTCTTGTGGTTCCTGCAGGGCAATGGGCACGAGGAGGTGATTGCCTGTGCATGGGACGGTCAGACGTACATCATCGACCACAACCGGACTGTGGCCAGATTCCAAGCAGATGAGAATGTCAGTGCCTTCTGTGCAGGTGGGAAGCCTGACTGCAAAGCCAGCCCTGACAGCATTTTCCCCTCAAAGCTACTGCCCCCATCTGGGAGACCCAGAATCCTTTGTCTGCCTGCAGTGGGGAATAATTTTCCTGTGTGCATACTGCAGAAGGCCCATCTAGTCTTTCCTCTAGGTGGCATCTGGGAAAAGTAAGGGTGAGAGGAGGTGATGCTGAGGTTTGTCTTTGGTGGTTTGGATTTTTTTTTCCCTGTCCTTTTTGGAAGTGCTACAGTGGTCTCTTGTCTTCCCCACTGCTTTTTTAATTTGCAGACTTCTAAGCTATTCTAAAATGGAGATAAGGAGCCCCATGGAATGAGACTGAGCTTTGGCTCAGTCCCTTCTCTCAGATCTGCAAGAAGCAGCTTGCAAATCCCTAAGCTTCATGGAGTTCAGAGACAGCTTCTTGCATTGTCTCAAAGGGACTTTGTGTATCAAGCAGGTATTTCTGCCCACGTGCTTGCTATTTTCCGTTAACAGCTTTGGTACCTCATCATGAAATGTCAATTATTTGCTTGCTTTATTCTTTTGTAAGTAGTCAGATCTCCACACTTCTGCTTTCTGCAGGCCTCTATGCTTGCAAGGAGGGGAGCAACAGTCCCTGCCTTGTTTATGTCAGCTTCAGCCAGAAGATCTACATCTACTGGGATGTGCAGCTGGAGAGAATGGAGTCCACCAACCTCTTGAAAATCCTGGACGGTGACCCAGAGTTTGATTATCTCCTGCAGCAGCTGGGTATAGGTGAGTGCAGAAAGAGTGGAGGATGTACAGAAAGAAAGAGAAAAAGGGGCTGCTGGCAGATGATGTGCTGGGAACTAGAGTTCCAGGTATTTCTTGAGGAAGAGGCTTTCATACTGCCTGACGACATTGCCTAACAACTGTTTTTCTTCTCTTTTCCTTAGACAAAAGCGATGTTTCTGCTGTCAGAAACCTGATTCACAAAACACTCTATTTTCCTGAGAAATACCATCTCAGCAGCCCCTCGCAGGACCCTGCTGGAACAGATTCTTCTGCCCACTGCAGTGGCATCCAGGATCCCTTATAACAAGTGACACGAAGGCTGACATCTTTAATGCCAGTGCAAGCTCTTCTGCAGCTAGAATTGGGCATCTGATGAACGTGACTATTCTTTCCCTATCTTGTCAAAACTTCCAAACAGGAAAGGGTCTACAGGCTGCGAAGGGATGTACTTGGCTTTCCTGAATGTGGTGGATTGGTTTGCCTGTAGCTGAGGGAGCTATGAGAACAGGTAGGGCCAAGGATCCTGCACATAGGCCTTCTGCTACCCATTTCCATATTCCTGGCTAACTAAAGTGCTCTGCGGGTCACTGTGAAGGAGCACTGAGGTCACAGATGGAGAGAACAGCTGAGCTAAGTCTCCATTTTGACCTAGTTTTACAACTGCTCCAGTGAATACTTTGGAGTTCTTCGCAGGATCACAATGCAGGAATTGCAGATGGAATTGAGTTGGGGAGCAGGCACAGGCCTTCACTCCCACTTAGGTGTATTTAAAGTAGAGCCATGCTGTGTTGGTCTTTGCTTTGCTGCTGCTCTTCTGCCAAGCAGTTTCTCACACATCCTGTTCTGAGGAGCTGGAGACATGCACAACTTGCACTAATAAAGTGTTAAAGAGGTACCAGCTCCAGCAAACCCAGCTCTAGTCAAGAGTCATTGCTTGTCTCCATCTCCTTGGGCAGGGTGATCCCACAGAAGGCTGTGACTTAACAAAGCAGCTGTGAAGTGGTCAGTAAGACCAGTCTGATTCAACTGTGGTGCTATGAGAGCTTGGCCATCCCACAATAAGCAGTGGAAATGCCACTCTTGGCTTTTGTTGTGGAGAGTGTCATGCTTTGAGTCCTGCACAACTGAAAGAGGCAGGCTGGAGGTGATGTTCCATTGGCTGGCATGAGGAGTCTGGAAAAGGGCAGCTTATTTGCAAAAGCCTAGGAATGGCTTTGCCACATGCTGTTGTTGTGCTTTTCCCTCTCTTAGCTTGTCCCTCACCTAGCTCAGCCTATTAGGAAAGGGGCAGCAGGCTTACCTGCTGGCTTGCACCGATTCTCCCCTCTCGCTTGTGTGATGTTTTATTGGACACGTGTAATGGATGGAGCTGTCCCTTCGCCCTTACAGCAGCCTGAGTCACAGCAAATACATTTCAGTGATCTGGAGCAAGTGGCAGCACTTGAAGATCCTGCAGGCGGTTGAAAACCTGCTGTGCTTTACTCTGCAAAGTATCCAAGGGCAGTCCTAACTGGGAGAAAGTGCTTTATATACAGAAGAGGAGTGTCTTGCCCTTGGGTCAAAGTGACTGTTGTTGAAGCAGCCCTGTGTGGTAGAAGGGCAGGATCTTTACATAATTTACTGTAGCTATTTGCAGTTTCCCTCTGTAGATTTATATAAGCTTTTCAGAGGACAGTGCTGTCCTCTGCATTTGTTAGCAGTGAAAGTTGAAGCACAGAGCAGTGAAATGGTGTGACCTGCTCTGTACCTGCTAGCTTGTTTCTCAGGCCACTGTATCTTCTGGCTCTCTAACTGCAGTGGAAGTTTCTCTCCATTTTCATGGCCTTGCTGAGAAGAAGCATTTTTAAATGTTCCTGTCATACTAAGTGCTTGTGTAAAACTGGACCCTTCAGGCAGGAGCTTTCAAGCCATAATAGGGGTTATTAACAGTGGTTTTGAGGGCAGCAGATACCACAGGGACCATCTACTCATCGGCTAAAGCGAGGAGTTGTCTTGAAGCTTGTCAGGCCTAGACTGTAACCTCAACAAATTGTCAGCTCTCATGACAGAGAGATGTGCAGCCACCCATCCCAACAGGAATCATCACCATTGCCTCTGACAGATAGGGAAACAGGATGGCCTACACTCGTAACAGAACAACTCAGTGCTGTCCGTCTGTGCCAAATATAAACCTTTATTAGCAACACCAAATATAAACCTTTATTAGCAACACAAGCACAAGGGGTGTACAAATGAGTGCATATGGCTGGAACTGTTTTATGCAAAACAAACTTTGCTGTACAGGTTGAATGATTTCCAAGAAAGAAAGGTCAAACTGATTCACTGTTGAACTATTAACTGTTGAGAAAGAATGGGAAAGGGTTACTGAGGGAGAAATGACATTTTTCTAAGAACCATCTTTAAAAGAAAATGGGGCAAAAGCATTGCAAATATTGGGCAGGGCCATTTGTGCACCCTAACCCTCTTTTGCTGGCCTGAGGATAACATTGCTGTGTGCTGTGCAAGCCCAGGCAATGCACACTATGAAAAGCAGAGGTGAGAAAATACAGACACTACAAAAACATCTGTTCCACAAAACTTTTCAGCTCTTAAAAACCATTGGAGAGGAAAAATACTGACATTTAAGGGCTTCCCCTGACAGTTTTATATTGCGTGCAGCACATAATAACTTGCAGATGCATTTTGCTCCTATGCCGCTTGTGCACAAGAGAAAATGAAAAGTGTCTACAGAAGAATTAATTGAACATCTGTACTGTTCCTTGGCCAAAAGATGGCTTTCCTTATTTTTTCCTGCCTTGAACTCCTAAGTGCCAAATAGTTCTTGAAGTCTGTGCTTCAGGCAACTTCCACTGGCAACAATTTTTCTGTGAAGTGTCCATCTTCTCTGGAAGGGAGCCACTTAAGGCTGGACTGATGGAGTTACATTTTACTTTTTTTTGTAACTAATTGTATTTGTCCTTGCCAGGAGTTGGAATTAGAAGTGGTTCCTTCCCACGCAGCAGAAAATGCTGTTTGCTGTATCCTACTCCAGCAGATTGGCATAACCTGCTGGTGCTGGGGAACTTTTCAACAGGGCAGGATTTGCAGGACACCTTTGTATGTCCCAGTGCCAGCACACAGCAAGTGAGGAGTCTGACAGTATTCTCAGGCACTGGGGGTATTTGCAGATAAATGATTCATGGCTTTGGTTCTGATGCTCAATTTACTAGCAAAAAAATAAAGGGAGAGGGTTGTCTTTCTTTCCTGAGACGTAATAAACCTGCTGTCCATCCCTGCCCTCGTTTTTGTGATCCTTCTGCTATAATTTAGTTATTTCTATAACTCTTCAGATGTATCCTGGCATGTGCCAGTGGAGCCTCTTGAAAGGGGGATTGAATGCAAACTTATATATGTGGCTCAGTAATCTTCAACTCCATAGCTCACCTGCTGGTAGTGAATGAAGGAGCAAGCCTCTGGGAATATGGATGGCTGCAGCTCCCATTCTGTTCAAAACCAAGTGACCCCAAGCTCCTGGAAGAGGTCCTGATTATGGCTTTGGTAGAGTGCATGTTCTCAGGAAGGACAAAAGTCCTTCTCCCCAGCCCAGGGTGTATTGCACTCTGTTCCAGAGATTTGCTGTGGCAGATGTTTCCCTGCAGACTTTTCCACAACTGCTGTGCCCACTGTATTAGAAAGCTGCCCTGATAGGAACTGACCACCAAGGTGGTTCAAAGAGATTATCTCTAAAATAATAACATGCCTTTGTTTGTATTGAAGGGAAAGGCCTCATCATGAGGAACTAGTGCTGGACACATACAGGATGTGCCTCTCCTGCTCTGAGCTGGCACTTTGTATTGAACTTCTACTTTCTGTTTAAAAGTGTTAGCATTTTTTGATCTTCTTTAGATTATTCCTTTGTTCCCTTTATCCCCCAAAAGCAATAGAGATGACTGGAATTGGGAGTAGGGAAGTCTATCTGTATAATAGGCTTTTCCAAGAGAAGCTACAATTGAGACAGTCTTTAGCCTTGCCAGCCCACTCAAAACTTACTGTGCTCCCCAGTGTTGGAAGACTTAAAAATTACCATGTTTGTAGATGGGAGTTGAGTTGGCTTCTTTGAGATATTGTAAGTCCTATTTTACAATCACATGTTTTAAAGCCAAGACTTCTTTCTTTCACAATGGAGGCTGTGATTCAGGTGTAATGACACAAAAGTGCTTTGGAGAAAGAAAATTGTCTTTGGGCTGAAATTCAGAATACACATGTTAAGTGCAGTAACTGTGTGTCATTTTATGCCAAGTAACTTGGGGAGATGAAAACCCACCAGGAGCTGTGTTGATGAGGAAAACAGGTACTGACCCTGTAGGATTAGACTGATTTAGTGAATGGGTTGAAGTGAGGTGTCTGCCATGGCATCATGACCTAGGGTTCCCATTTAGTCATATAAATGGGTTTTTTTCTGGAAGCTCTGCCTGCAGCAAAGCTTGATGGAGAGGTTCCAAGATAACTGTTGGCAACAGATTCCTCAGTGTCTGGATGAAAGAGACTTCTACTGAGTGGATCTGTGTGTTCGACTGACATGGACAGGAGGAAGGTGGAGAGCATGTCTTCTGCCCTGGAGCTGATTGCAGAGCTGAGAAAAGAACTCATACTAATTAAGTGCTTTCTTGGAAACATCCTCTCTGTGACTGAGAATTGATACATGCAGTTGCTTACAACAAAGAGGACAGGCTGGCAAGATTGTGGCACAATGTGCAAGTATTAGCAACCAGGGTATGGGCAAGTGTTAAAAGGATTATCTAAAAAGGGAAGAACTCATTTTTGAAGGAAATTCATCACTTACCAGTGTGAGCAGAAGGACAGGAGGATGCAGAGAAGGAAACATTAAGCAGAGAAGAGAGGAATAGATAGGGCTGGAGATTTTCACCTACTGTAGCACATTAATTCACAGAGGAGCCTGAACTGTTAGTGGTTTAAGATATGAGGCATGTGAACGACAGAAAGGCTTCAGAAGGACTGGAGGATGTTCTGAATGTGAGCAAAAGCGGTTATTCCAAGACGGATGTGTAGGAACAGCACCTGGTGAATTCCAGCACCAGCTAGTGTGCAGGTATCTGCAGGGCTACAGGTGACAGGCAGTAGTCAAAACAGAATTGCCAACTCAAAGTCATGGCAGTTTTCTGTAGGATCCCATCCAACACTCTTTTTAAATCATTGGAAAGATTCCTGTTGGCTTCAGTCTGAAGGCTCCTACTCACCTGCACCCCTTGCCCTTGCCAGAGCCCAGCTGCAAAACTGACACCGGGCACTGCTCTCTCAAGAAAGTGGCCAGGACTTAGAGCTGTTGGTGGCCCTCCCCTTCCCATGCATTTGTGGGCACCAGCAAAGCCCAGCAAAGGCCCTGGGATGCTCCACAGGGAAGCAGGACCCCTTATGGGCCTCACAAAGCCTGGCAAAAGCCCTGGGACACTGGAAGGGAGCAGGGCCCCTTGAAGGGCAAAGCAAAACTCAGCAAAAGCCCCAGGGCACTCTGGAGGGAAACAGCCCCTTGTGGGTGCAACAAAAGCCATCAGGTAGGGTCAGGTGGTTAGGGTTAGGTGTAGGGTTAGGGATATGTTTGGAGTTGAGGTTAGGGGTTAGGTTTTGTTATATGGTTTGAGGTTTAGAGTTAGGAGTTAGGTTTAGGCCTTGGAGTTTAGGTTTAGCGGCTGGGGTTAGGGTTAATGGTTAGGGTTTAGGGTTGGGGATTCTGGTTAGGTTTTGGGATTAGGGTTTATAGTTAGTGTCTTTATGATTAGGTTTATGTTGTGGGTTTAGAGTCAAATGGTTAGTGTTCGGGTTACAGGGTTAAATTTAGGGGGTTATGTTTAGTGTTAAGTTTTATACTTAGGGTGTGTTGGTTGATTTAGAGGTTAGTTTTAGCATTCAGTTTTAGGGGTTAGATTTAGGATTAGGATTTAGCAGTTTATGATTTAGATTTAGGTTAATTTTTAGGGTTTATTGTTTGGTTTAGGGCTAAAGTCATCTTTTGCATTATGGTTTAGAGGGTTTTTTTTAATGGATCATACAAATTTATGATTAGTAAGATTTGTAATGGACATGGTATTTGTATGTATAGATTATTTGCCCTTGTTCTACATGCTGTTTTTAGAGGGCAGTGAGAGTTGGAAACTAGATGAGTTGATGCATCTAGAAACAGGTGTTTCAGCTATCACAAACAGGATTTTGTACACAGAATTGGCCCAGGTACCACATAGACTTCACCTAGAACACAAGATGGTTTAGTACAGGTGTGAGCTGTCTAGCCTGGGTTTGAGAAGCCAGTCAGTCATGCAAGTGATGGAAACCCAGGGGGGATTACTAGTACTTTGGAAGACAGGCTCTTTGAGTAGGCATGTTTCCTGACTATGTGAGAGAACCACTGGTGTCACTTGAGAGATTCATGGAAAGCAGTTTGTGTAGCCAGAAACAGTCAGATGCACAAGAAGAAGAGTGGCAAAGAAGTCAAGGAACAGATCAGAAGCTGCAAGATATGATGACTAACAGTAAAATTCTGATGCTCCTTGTAGGAGGAGCAGATGCCAGTCACGCCAACTATCCCTGGTAAGTGAATCCCAGACGGTATCAGGCAGGCTGTACTCTGCTGTCCTTAGCATGCATTAAACTACAGGGTACAGCTGTAGAGAAAAGAACTAACAGCAAAAAAAGCAAAAATGCATACATATATTTTTTGAGAAGCAGAACAGAGACAACGAGCAGTTTGATAAAAAAGGAAGAGAGTCAATGGTGTTTAATCCAGGGAAATAGGTAATTGGGGTTGTCATGGCATTTTGAGGGTGGATAAATGTACATTGTGCAGAGTTTGGATAGTGAACCAGTAGCCAGAAGCCATGGAACAAGCCCTGATCTAGTTCATCTTTCCTAGAGCTAGTTAAGAATAGACTGTATTTTTAATACAGCTAAGCTTTAGGATGGAAATTAAAAAAAAAAGGAAAATTAAATAAAACCAATCGTTAAGTGACTTAATAATCACCTTTATGTTCCAGATGAGTTCACAGTTCTCTGAGCTGAGCTGATACTACAAGTTCTCATTTCGTGCAAGAGAAGCAAAGTTGATGGGCTGTGTGATGCCAGGACTTGAGGCTGATGATGTGTCTGTGTTTAATCACTGGATATCAAGTTGAAAGAAAGGAGCTGACAGAGCAGAAAACTTGGTGCTGTAATTCATCACAGCATTTAAATTGAGTGGCAGGATCTCCGATGAAGCAGCTGAGAGAACAGGGATGCAGCTTTAGCAGCTGGAGTGCAGAGAGGGCCTGGCCAGAAGAACAAGGTGTGCAAGTCTGCTTACAGGGTATAACACCAAGAGATGGTAAGCATTGCCATTCATATAATATAGCTTGGTGCCCCGGGATGCAGTGGCAAAGCCCAAGCCCCTGTCAGTTCTTTAGGCATCTGCACTCAATATTTCTGCAAAGGTTTCTTAGAACTGAGAACTCAAACTGTTCTTGCTGCAAGGTTTTCCCAAGAAAATACTTAAGTTCTGCTCTGAGCCAGCAAAAAGCAGCGAAATCCAGATTCCCAGAGTACAGGCAAGGGGAACAGAGCCCTTCTGACAAAGAAACAGGAGTGGCATACGCTGGCATTGAGGCAACAAGAAGGGAAACGCTCATGGCAATCTTTGGAGGTCTTTGGAGAAAATGCTGTTCTCCTGTCAACACAACGACTGGAGATTGTTCAGAGACTCTCTTGTGAACAGAGTGTATTGTAAAGTCATTAAAGGGGTAGCAGAAATTTGTTAGAGAACCAGAAATTGGAGTGACTAGGGCCAAATAGCAGAACAAGAACAAAATGCCCACTAGGCACATCAGGACAAGCAAGAGGGTCCACTGAAAGGAGGGATATCTCAAATTGAGGCACTCCCAGTGACAACAGCTTCCAGCACCCACTTGCCTTTTTCTCACTCCCCATTGAATGCCTCAGCCTAGAACTCAGCAAGGTTAGGGGCATGGGAGCCTCACCCTCATCTCTCTCTCGTGGCAGCAAGTCTCCAGACATGGGGAATGCAGCCAGTCACTGGCCAGGCTCTTCAGAGGCGTGTAGAAAAGGCAGCTCCTGACTCAGTGCTTTAAATTTCAGGACTCCTTCCTCCAAGTCGATGCAACACTAAAGAAGGAGAGAGACAGTTATTTGCTGGACATTTCAGATACCAAATCTCATTATGTCTGTGACTGGGGACAATCTGTAACAGCTCTCTGGGTTTGTAGAGACCTTACAGTTTTCCTCCCCTGTCCCACATTCTTCCTCCTTGCTCCAGGTCCCTTCAACAGATTCCTCTCCAAACCCTTCACGGGGCCATTCCCCTCTCTTCTTCCTATGACCCCCTCTGAGCTGATGCCCTGACATCACTCAGCCACTGCTTTTCCTGTTTTATGGGTCTGGCACGTGGCCACAAATGCGTGACAGGCAGAAGCCAGCTTGCTGCAGCTGTATCCTGAGCCACCCAGGAACCAGGCTCAGCAGAGCACTGACCCTGAGCCACGCTGACAAAAGGAGAGAACTCTTTCCACTCATGTCCAGCACTCAGAGTGCTGGACACTGCATGTGATCATACAGCTTCATTTGGCTTAAAGCAAGGGCAGAGCTTGTTCCCATCTGCCTTCAAAGGGCAACACGGGTCTAACTCGTGCCTTTTCTTGTCTCCTCTTTGGTTTCCTCTTGCTGCTTGCAACTTGTATGGTCAGGAATACAGAGAATTGGAGATATTATAGTATTCTATTGAGTGTTTTCTTTCTTAAAAGCTTGAAGAAGGACTGGGAAGGAATCAGTGACTCAGAGCATACTGTACCCAGTCAAGCAGCTGAGCAACAAGCATTGCCCTGAGAGACCTGACATTAAGTGTTTCTGATGCTTACAACAACCAGATCTTGGAGAGCTTCCTAAGAGGAGCCCTGCAATAAGCAAAGAGCTGTTCCTTACCTTGAGAGACCACAGAGTCTGGAGGCCAATGCAAAACTCCAGCATTTCATCATCTGAGAAGAGAGAAGAGATCAGGCTTTAGATTATGTAATAGTGCCTCATTAAAGAAAGTGTGTTTCTCCTGTAAAAGGATATGAAACACAAGAACATCTGATTCATAAAGTTTTGTGGTTATGGTCTCTTCAGTATAAAGCAGATAACAAATAACAAGGAAAAGAATGAGTTAAACACACAAACATTAACAAGGAGATGGTAACAGTGACAATAATAAATCAGCACTCTTCTGCCACTCGCTGATAAGCCTTTAAAGGAGCTATTTAGGTGCAGTCCTGAAGATGGTCAAAATGAATTTTGCAGCTGATAAGAGAAGGAAACCATGATTTTCATGACTACTGTGAGAGAAATTTGAGAAGGTTTGTGTGATTGTTTGAAACTTAATATGAGATATCAAAAAGGGCTTGTGAGATCCCATAAAACTTACTAGGGGCTGTGTAAGGGAAGGACCAAAGGAAGGAGAAGGCAAGCAGCAGAGTGAATCAGGGGAGAACAAGCATGGAAAACTGGAGAGGAGAAGGTGTAAGGGGGCCAGTCACATGCAAACAGGCTGTTGGTCAGTTCGCTTGTCTGACCAAAGCCTGTACCTAATGGCTGCAATATATCCAATCTTGCTAAATAATTTTATAAAGGTTTTCTTTTTCCCATGTAACTTGTCTATCCTCGCAACTGCTGCAAGTCTTCAGTGTCAGCAAACGCAGAAGATGCCAGGGCAAATAGCTTTAGATGTCAACAACTTGAGGGACTGGCAAGAGAGGTACCAGGAACTGAAGGGACTTCAGGCCCCAGGGCTCACAGGTGTGTGCCAGCAACTGGAGAAGAGGACAGAGCTCAAGGGGCACAGCAAGGAGAGACACCAGTGTGCAAGAGAAATCTGGGTGCCAGCAACTGGGGAAGGGAGCACGGGCCATAGGGTTTTGGATGCCAGCAACTGGAGGGACTGTGATGTGTTCTGCAAGGCCTAAGTTCCAGTAACTGGAGAGGAGTATGGGTCACAGAGCTCGTGGGTCTTGGTGACAGCAACTGGAGAGCTCAGCATGTGATAGCTCTGGGTACCAGCTCTGGCTGGGGTCGCCAGGGCCTTAGGTTTGTAAGCCAGCAACTGAAGAGGACAAGGCATGTTTGTGAGAGGTCTAAATGTCACTAACTAAAAATATTTGGGTGTGTTTATATTTCCCTGGTGAAATTTATCCTTAAGGTTGTGGCCTTATACACACAATTAGCTACCAAACCTCAGTCTGGTCTAGCCAGTGAGTAGGAGAAAATGTGCATCTGGAAAGACTCAAAGTCTGTGTCAGTGGCTAGATAGGGAGCCTAGCATCCAGACATGGATGTAAAACAGACCTACAGGCTGTCTGAAGACTCTGAATACGAGTGTGCTTGTGAACCTAGAGACTGAGGGTAATGAGCCTCTGCTAGTGAATTTCAATGCTGGTCAGCCAAAGAGGAGGGCCAGGACTAGCCTATCAATGCTGGTGTTTATGTGACTGCTGGTAAAGGCACTGCTCTCTGTGATGGTCTGTGGGGTTGACCTTGTCTCTACCCTTTCTCTGTGTGTCTCTGCAGTATAAGTTCAGCCTTCCTGCTCTCCAAAGAACATGCATTGGACTGGGTGAGAGTGACTTCCTGAGTTCTAGAGTCATCAATCTGGACTTCTGTGGCAGCTGAGGAGGAATTCCCAGGTCCTGGAGTCTGCAGGAATCAGCAGCCACTTGTAATGTCGTTAACACTTCCCATATCTCCTGGAGGCCTGCTTGCCCTGTAACCGGTGGCTGTAATTTATAATTTATTTATAACCACATGAGTGTAACAATTCTGCTCCTTCCAGGCAGCCATTTCCACATCCCAACAAAAAGGGTAGTAGCTATGGGGTAAATTCACCTGTGCTGGTACTAATACAGATTCTCCATGAAGGGCAAGGAAGAACAAGCAGAGTGGAAACCAGGAAGGAAGAGCAAGGTGGAGTGTGTAAGAGGAGGAAGCTCTTTCTGGATGACTTAGGAATATGGGAAGAGTGTACATGAAAAGAGGGGGCAAGGGAGGCCTTGGGAGATGAATAGGACTCGTTGAAGATGGGGAAACAGATTAAAGCAAGAAGGTAAAGCTGGAAGACTAATAGGGAGAAAGAACAGGGGCAGGGAAAAAGACAACCAAGTTGTTTTCAACATATGCACAGCTTGATGTAAATGCAGAACATGCAGCCTTTCTGCTGTTTTCTGGATCTGCCTCAGTGCCTGTGGACTTGACCTTGTCTCCCATGGCTCCTTCCCTCAAAAGGTCCTGCTTCAGGACACTGAGGGAGACTCAGCATTCTGTGGCCACGAGGTTCTTTCAGGCTGCTCCCTGCAGCAGAGGCAGAGGAGCACACAGAGAAACACTCTACAAAATAAGCTGTACCCTTGGTTACTTTCTCAGATGACTTCCAGCCAGCCAGAGATACAAGTGCCCATTCAATAGGAGAACATAGAGCACTAGGGAATTAATCAAGTCATCTGCAGAATTTTATGAGAAGTCCATCTTAGAATCAAAATGAGAATTTTTCACATCCTTTGTTAAGATGGAAAAACCACCTAATTTCTCCCCACTTTCAATGTCTTCTGTCTTCTCTGTACTCCTCCTATGCCCTTTGCCTTTGTTTACATTGAGGGTATTCACCATGTACGGTGATGTTGGCCTGCAGTGGAGGTGGCCACATCACCAACCTTCCACCATGTTATGCTTTTTCCAAAGGTCCTTTACTCGCCCTTGGCAGGGCAAGAGGGACACAGGAGAAACAAGGGAGAGGAGGGGCTGGCACTCTCACCTACAACCAGTGCTGAACACAGCACTTTCTCCTGGCCAAATTGCAATTCCATATGTTCTACCCGGCCAACAACGCTGGGGATGGGAAGAGAGAGGTCTCCACAGTCCATGGCAGACACTTCTTCCAGCCTGTGGGACACAAAGGGTGTTATTGCCTCAAGTGGAGGAAGAGGAGGAAAACCAAGTGATGACAGTTCTTCTTGGTCTCGTTGGGAACAGGCCCACAGGAGAGGGAATCTCTTTCATGCAGTATGTCTCTTTCATGCAGATTTTTACAAGCAAAATCTCACCACCAGCCACCAGCTGGGCAGCTTTGCCTTGCAGTACATGCAGACAGAATGACACAGCTCTGCCTCAGACTCTGGGGTCTGCACACAACTTTGCCAGTGCTCTAATGCCTTTCCCTGTAGCCCACCCTCTTCATCTTCCCCTAAACAGCCATGTCCACATGCAAAACTGCCAGTAATTATCACTGGGGCTGGGAATCCAGAGTGCCTGGGTTCTTGCCATAGGTTTTCTTTTAGCCATCCCTCATTTTATACTGTGCAAAGACTTACCCCAGCTGGTTTAAACACCTCTTGGAGACGAGGTTTGGTAGACAACCAGTGTTAACAGTCGCTTTCAATACCTGACCTTGGCACTAGGAAAAACAACAACAGATAATTACTGTAAGCTCACAATCGGTATATTCACTCCTCCAACAGTGTCATTTGGACTTTCTGAGCAACATAAGATGTGGTGTTTTAGGCAGTAGTGAGAAGGCAGGAAGTTCATCCCAGACAATGGTGGTTTCTCCAGTGCTCTGCAAGCCTCTCTGAAACACTTCTTTTTTGAATTTGTCTTCTTTCATTTGTATTTGATTTCCCAGACACTTGACTTTAACTTAATAGTATTCCAGTCAAGAGGTGAACAATTAGACAATTTGTTCATAAAACAAATGCAGAGCAATAAGTGATATGACAAAAGCTCATAAAGGAATACAAGCATGTGCAACAGTTGTTCTAGGTTTCACCTCTCCATTTCTTCTGCTGTTGCAGGGAACAATGTCCCAGGGCTACACCTTTGTTCTCAGTAGAAAAGCTGTCAGAGAGAGAAGTCTGAAGGAGAAGCAGGAGCACCCAGGACAAACATACCTGAGGGGAGCTTGAATTCAAGGCAGTTCCCAAGATAACTGACAAATCCATGTGACTCCTGCATCCAAGACACAACCTAATCAAGAGATTACTATTTTGTGTAGGGCTTACATCATGTTCCTATACAGCTCTCTAAGGATATAAGACATGGTATAACAATAGTCACAGCTGGTGTCATTTAGCAAAGAGGGAGACTGTGCCCTGCACCCAAGTTACCTGTGCATGATTTTACTGGAATAGTTCCCAGTGCCCTGCTCACTTCATTTCCTTACCCCTTTGGACATAAAAGGGAAAAGGAGATGCAGTTGCCATCTGTTTTCTGTCCCCTCTGCAGAAAGGTCCTTAATGGCAAGCCAGAGGTGATGAAGTAACAGCAGGTTATATTTATTTTAGGGGTCTGAAAACATAGGGTTGTCAAGGACATCAATAAGAATTAAGTTCACAAAAAAAAAAAAGAAAAGGAACCAGACTTAGTAAAGGAACTGGAAAAGATGGAGTAACTGTCATCTACAAAATACATCTTTCCTCTACTTAGGGTACCTAATCATACCTATTCTTGATGGCCTAGTTCTTCAAGGCTCTGTCTTACACCACCACCCAAAAAAACCCCTGCCCACAAAATATCCCATTTGAGAGTCTAATTTCTTCCTACTTATCATTGGTGGTTTTCCTGTGATTCCTTCTCTTCCATCCCCTATGGCACTCTGTGACATGAACCACTCAGAAGCAGCAAGAGACCTGCCACTGCTTCTCTACTCTTATGCTCAGTCCTGACGAGTTTAAATGCTTGAACACCTGAAGCAGATCAGCATGGCTATGAGGGACTCAGTGCAGCAGCATCAGCAGGGTTAAGGAAAATGTCTCAATTTCCTGATTCATTAGCTAAGTCTGTTTATGATTATTAATCACCACAGAGAGCTACATCCAGTATTTCCAAGATTTCATTTTCAAAAATGTGCTGTCTGTGAGTAGTTACAAAGAGAAAGAAGAAAACAACTCCTGTGGGAAGTACTGGAATGCTGCAAACAGACACAATACCAATAAGGTCCCTTTCAGCCTAAACCATTCTGTGATTCTATGGCAAAATGTCTCCCTTCTGATTTTGGAGCTCCACAATGCCTGTGCTGCCTGGTCCTCCCTGACACATCAGCCCCATCTGAAAGGGTTGTGGCCAGACTAAGCAGAGAGGCAAGACAGAGCACAGAGTGCAGGAGCATCTGCCTCCACATCCTCTCTACTCAGAAACAAGACCTGGAGCATGGATAGCAATTGCTAAGGAATCGCTTAGGAGCAGCAGACTTAAGAGGCATGAGCTGCTGTTGTTATAATAAGCCTAAGCTGTATCACTAGGCAGATTACTGAGTTTTGTTTCAGAGCAGGCTGGGAAATCTGCAAGTTACAGACTTGATAGGATATAAGAGGACAGTGATTATTCTGTAGAAAACAACATTTAATCTCATTCAGTGTAAACAGCCTTACAACACTAACCATTTCCCTAGAGAACTCACCAGGAGCCTGAGGAAAGTCCTTGGTCCAACATACCACAAATACAATGCAGGCAGCTCATAGGCACTGCAAGTCTTCTTGGAATAGGTGGATTTTTTATCACTTTACCCACTCTCATCTCTACTGCAGAATTTTCAGTCTGTTACTACCAGTCACCATTATTCTTTATCTAAATATAAATTATTGGGATTTCCAAGAAAGAAGGGAAGGGGAATCAGGAAGGATCACCATTTATAAAGAGCTGTTTTCTGAAATGATGTCAGTTCTGAAGTCAAGAAGCTGCTTTAGCAAACAAAAGGCTGATCAATCCCAGGTTTATTTGGCATAAAGGAAAAGTGGCCTTTGACATCAGTGAAATCTTTCAGCATCTATTCCCAAGTCAATAAGAGACAAGCCCCACCACAAAAAATAACAGCTTGATTTTTATGTTGCACATGCCAGTCATGACTATCTTTCCAAAGTGCTTTTCAAAAACTGTCACAAAAGCGGGAAATTCTGCTGAACTACTGTCTGGGCAACCTACCTAAGAAAATAGGAGGGTGAATGACTGCAGTACAACTATTTTAGACTGTGGTCTCTGAGACTTAAAAAGGCCTTAGGCAACTTTATGGCAACTAAGATCTGTCAGAGTGAAAACACTTATTGCCTGAATCTCCCTGTATCACTGAAGTCTACGTATATTTGGGTTTATTCCCTAGTCAAGTTCAGTTACAAGTCAGGCAATGCATTTGTTACCACTTTGTGATTTTCAGCATACTTGCCTGCATGTAAATGGTAGATTATCTTTTCTCAGGAGTCAGGGAAAAAACCTTCTCTGGGGCTGTGCTCCTTTTCTAATCAAAACTGCATTATAACCAAGCAGATCTCCAAAAGGTACCAGCTCACCTCTCTGGTTCAAATGAACTGGCAGCTTGAGTCCTATTTCCTGCCACAGATCTATTACTGACAGGAGAGGCTTTTTGAAGCCTACAAATGTGAACATCAAAAGCAGGAAGACAAAAAGAAGGGGAGGAGAGCTTCCCTTCCTTCAGTGTAAGAAGATCAAGTGTGACAAACAGTGACTGGCTCCTAAGAAGGGCAGAAAAAGGGAAATGCCTGTGCAGAATTCAGGGAGCATTACGTGCAGTGTTAGACTCTATTTCCTTGCTTGTGATGCTCATTAGCCTTCCTCTGTGAGGGAAAATAAAATTGTGGGTGACAGCTGGGGTTCAGTCCATTAGAAACACAAAAGGGAATGACCAGCGGGCTGTGACACTGACTTAGCTACTGCCCCTGGGCTACAATACCTGTACATGCCTGTCCTTGTTCAGCATGCATGCCTGGCAAAAACCCCACTCTTTATCACTGAATTTCCCCTTGAAGAACAATAAGGAGGGGTCATTAAAGAAAAAAAAAAACACCTTTATTTGCTCAAAAACAGGCTCCTAGTAACTGGAGAAATTACACTGAAAGCCATTCATCCTACTAGTCTGTCCTCAAGTGTGGTTATGTCAACACAGCTACATTGGAATCTAAAATGCAGGGTAAGCAATGCCTAACTGTAGCAGTAAAGGCTGCAAAACCAACCAGAGAGTGGCTTTGCTTAGTACTCAGACACCTGATCTAAGCCTTTCAGAAACTTGCTACCAGGCTGTGTTCATATGATACTTTATTGTGCCAAATGAATTTTCAAAGGTGTATATGTTTTTCTTGGAGGTGTAGCCTGTACATTCTGATATGGGAGACATTCTTTAGAACAGGTAACTGAACTAAAATCAGCTTTAAAATGGGTTTTGTACAACAGGTCTCTATCTTGGTGAGTCTCAAATCTGCATATTACCGTGAAGCTCTGACCATCCAGCCCTCTTTCATGGGCCACAGATTTTGTATGTACTTTCCCTAACTGCAGGGGCCAGGGAGTAGTGTGCTCTGCTGTATAGGAGGATAGAAGAAGAAAAGGGAGCTAAAAATACTGCTTCCATCAAGATACGCAGATGTGCTAATTTGGAGCACAGTTAGCCACTTCCTGAGGAGCTCCTGTGACACCTGAGAGAATTAGACTAGACTGGAGCTACTTAAATGTAAATCAACTAGAGGCACCTGTCTTCAAGTGATAAGGAGACATTCCTTGCTTCTATATGCAATTATAAAATACCTCATAACATGGGAAAGCTGGGCTTCAAAGGAAGGAGATATGATTAAGATAATTTATCTTCAAATATGGGCTACTAGAAGGCATGTAGAAGAAAAGCTTTCCTCTGGCATTTGGAAAACCTGCATCCAGACTCTAGGAGAGGCCATGCATTAAATCTCTTCTCTTTGGCTGCAGCTGGCTTTGCAATTTATAACTCAGCATGGCCTTGGGAGGGGCGCAGCTGGAGCTCTGAGCGTTTGCCATCTCTGTGAAATCAGCAGAACTGTGTTGTTGCCTTACCTGGCACTGTATTAGCAAGGGTGGAGTCTCTTTCCTCCTGTCCTCTCCCTTTTCCATCTTTTCATCCTGGTCTTTTGCCAGTGGAGATTGAACCCGTGCAGACTGACCTCTGGCCTCGCCCCGCAGCTTGTTCAGGTTGCCTTCCAAGAGGCGCCGCTGGACCACACTATGAGGCTGCTGTCTCCATCACAAAGAAAGAGAAATCCCAGCTAAGTACGGAGCTAAGGACAAGGACATTTGCTAGCTCAGGGATGCAGGTTTCAAATGCTTGACCCAACTGATCATACTGATGAAAGACATGCTTATCCAAAAAAACTTTCTTTAAATCCCAGGATTTTTTTCTGTAGCCACTAATCTGGTGTTAAATTGTTGGGATGTCACTGGTAGGCAGGTCTCTAGGATGCCATTATGGGAGGAGAAGAACATGCCAGATGCACGCTCTCCCCACACATATCTGTTCCTTCAGTTAACCGTGCAGTGGAGAGTCTCATCCCTGCTCAGGTACTGCAATACACACTGCCTGCTGGGTGTGTGCTGACATCCCACCAGGCACATTCACACCTTCTAATGTGGGAGGGCATGAGGAATGCAGCATGGGTGTGATGTACGTGTGGGCAAGAAGGCAGGACTGCAGATATTTTAGGTGTACAAGCAATTATTTGTAGTGTAGCAGGAAGCTCCCCCAAAGAGGAAACGAAAAGAAACTTTTAATGTTCCTTGGAGTCTGTCTCTGCTCCCTGCCATCAGATGCTCTAGTTTTTGCCCAATATTGATCCACCCAGTCTTTGCAGAGCTACTGAATCAACAATGGGCAACACCAATGAAACAGGTGCCTGTTGGAGGTACCTTTGTCCTTTCTCCATGTATTCAGCCCCATGGCCCTTCTGCAGGAGAGCAGCTGCTCTGAGCTTGCCATGGCTTTCCCAATAACAGCTGCCTATTTGAAGAAAGGCAGATAATCTAAGGGGGTTAATGTGCTACAGGTTAAACTGTTGCTCTTACATAACTAAAAATAAAAAGAAAAAATTAAGTCTCCTCCCAGGTGGTGCAGCAGTTTGATGCAGGATCTTTTCAATGGGAAGGCCAAACACCTGTACTAGACCAAACCTGCCAACAAACTGGGCAATATTAACCCCAGGGGTACTTGTGTTTTGGACTAGTTTCATGTGTTACCAGAGAGCTGAGGCCAAGGAATTGTGTGAACTGCAATTTGAAGCACCCAAACTAGTCAGATTTGCCCAATGGTTGGTGTAGGATGGCTGTCACTGGCTCTTTGGTCACACTCAGCATTGCTCTTTGCAAGATGCCAAGTCCTCTCATGCCTCTGTCTCCCTGCCACTCAGGGGGTGAGAGATCATTCACATGCTGCATGAGAAACACTGCAGCAGTTGAAAAAGTGGGGTAAAAATATCCCTCTGCTCCTGGTCTTTTCCCAGCCTACTGTGCTGGCCCACAGCACAGCTGGCCGTTGTACTTAGCTCCCTAAATATTCTGAGCACAGTACCAGTTTGGCTGCCAGCTAACATCTGGGCCATGGGAAAAGGGCAGGGAACAAACAGCAGGTCTCCAAATTCCCATCCTCCCTCCTGCCTCTCACAATCTGGCTTTTAAAGGACCTTTCCCTCTCCCTGCAACCTTTCCCACAGAACGAGCAGGCCCTTTGCAGCTGCCACCTCTGTCCACTTCTTGTCACTCAGGCTGGGAAGAGGCCAAGTGCCTGTGGGGATTAGGTGAGCTTTGGGATTTTGGAGGCACCCGATTCAAGAGGAGACTCCTAGGGCCCTGCCCATCTTCTCTCACCGGTGAGATGGAGAAGTGGAGGCTGTTGTCTCTCTCTTGGACTAGTCAGAAACTATTAGACTTAGAGGATGGTGAGGGAGGATGTTGTGAGTGTTGTGGCCAAGAACTGGAAAGGATGCCCTCTCAGGGCACTTAGAGGGATCAAAGAAGATTCCCAGTGCAACTTAGGAAAGGTTCAGGTTCTCCAATGTGAAATCTCCAGGCCTTGCTATGATTAGTAACATTGTATGAGCTGGGGATCTTGATTTTTGGGAGGTGAGAAGCCAGACCATCAGATCTTCTTGGTACTTCCAGAATATTTTAACTCATGTAGCTACTTATTTTTTATTTTGCCATTAAAATCCCCCAAAACTAATCATGCTTTTTGTTGCTAAGCTGGAAACATGAGGTCTCCACAGAAATGTATAATTACTCATTATTGGAGACATGATGGGCCCATCAAATCCTCGGCACTGCTGGATGCATTGCATAAGCTGAGCGCACATCCAGAATAGACAGAAAAGAGTGGCAAAAAGTAACAGCCCGTGGGTGTAAAAGAAATCAGGTATTGTGTTTCAAATTACATGCGCCTTGCTCTAATTTTAGGACATGGAGCTGCCACAGCTGGAGTGTCTGGCACTGTCAATGAAGACTAGTTTTGGGGAATTAATTAAACTTTCCTCCCAGTGTAAGTGCTATAGGAGTCAGGAGTGTTTTAGTCTCTCCAAATCGAACTCTCCAGCACTTCCTACTGCTGCTTCATTTTCAGTACATTCCTTGTTTGTATTCACATCCTCCAGGAGGGAGCCAGTTCAACTTAGAAAAAGAGATGGGGTTTTCATATGGCTGGAGAAGTGCCTTGAGAAATAAGCCAAGAGTGTATTTTGGACTCTGATTTTCAACCCCCAAAACATCACAGCAATATCACAGTGTCCCATTGAGTTGCAGAAACTGCTGAATCCCTCTTGAATATCCAAGACCTCGTTCTTTTTTTGCTCCAAATTAAAGCAAAAACTGAGGAACCACATTGAGCCCAGGTAAGGTGCTATGTATGAGAACATTGTGCAGGGGCCACACTTTATTTTGTGGCTTCTAACACCAGAGCAAAATGTCCATGTCAGAAAAAAACCGGTCCTGCTTTATTCACTGCTCCCTAGGTCTATGGTAAAGATGTTTCAGCTATTCTGTTGTGGACCAAACATGAAGTTTGCAGTGGATTGCAGTGACCTAATGCCATCTGCACACCAGGGGTTCTCCTGCCTGGAATGGTTAATTCCACCAGGAGAGCTGCTCGTGGCAAGTGATTTGGACAAGGACTGTCATGCTCAAGGAACCCCTTGGGGTTTCAGGGTGCCAGTTGCCGCTTTGAGGCACGGTGTGACAGGAGTCAATCCCAAAGCAAAGCAGGTAGGCGTGTTTCTCCCTGCCTTTGTGGCTGGGAACAGCAAACACGCACTGAGACTCAGAAGAGGCTGCTCTCCACACCCTGCCGAGGGACGGGCCCAGGGTCATGCCGGGCCGTGCTCCTGAGGCGATGTTTGAGCCGCAGCGCTGCAGGCCCCGAGGGCCAGCACCGGCCTGCCTGTGCTGCCAGCCTGAGCGGAGCTCTCCGGGGTGGCCGGAGCTCCTTCCCCGCGGGAGGAGATTGCCTGCTCCTGGCTGAGACAGCACCGAGGTGACGGCCCTCTCGCACTCCAGCCGTGACTGTGGCAGGCCGGGGGACACTCCGCACCCGTCCCTGCTGACAGCCATGAGCGTGGCTGCAGAACGTGAGGGGACAGCTCAGGGTGACTCGGAGGAGCAGCCCTTGACCCTGCCGAGCCAGGGACTGCCAGCCGCTGCTGAGGCAGCTGCGGGGAGGGCGGCGGGAGCAGCAGGATCCCGTGCCAGCACGGGAACGTGGCCCTGATCCCTCCTCCGTGCAGCTCAGAGCCCCAAGTTTTCAGCAAGGAGGATTAGCTCCCCTTCAGTGCCAGGGACCTGCGGGTCCCATACACGTGTGGCCCTGTGCCTCTGCCTGCCTCGGGAGCTGGGAAAGGACGGAGGCACACATGCGAGAGCATCTGTGGTGTTGCTGCGATTGTCTGAGGATCCAGAGGGAAGCACAGACTGCAGGGAGGGGCAAGATCTTTTATGACACTGCCACAGATGGAACAAGTGGTTGTGTCCCCATCACAGCCAGACCTCATTTGGGAAAATGATTTAGACCTCCACATCCTTGAGTAGTTTAACTCTACAGTGGAGAGAAGTTGGACTGCAAAACTGCCAGAGCAAGGAGAATACGTGTGCAGTTGAGCCAGCAATAGATCCTGTGGGAATCTGCTTCCAGCCTTGGGGAAGCCCTTCCAGACCACAGACTGCCAAGGCTCCTGGAACAGACCTCCCTCCCTGATGCTTCCTGCTCCACGTCACCACAGGGAGATGCCCACAGGCTCACTCCCGGGCCTCCTCCTCAAAGGAGTCACCCATGAGTGCCAGGCACTGCATCTGTCTGCCTGCCTGGCTAGCAGTCCTGCCCTTTGCTTGCCCCTCCATAAATCCAGAGAGTGGGGGAGAGAGAAAACTGCAAAAAGGTGACAAGGTCAAACATAAGTCTCTCACAGTTTCATGAATTGTACTTCCCTCCCTGCTGAGTCCAGGAGCTGGACTTGGAGCTGGATTATGAAGGAATACATGAGGGCTTTCAGAGATGTGCCACATGGAAACATATATGTCACATGAACATATATAGATACAGGGTGAATGGAAGTTTGGATTCTGGAGAGTCCTTCCAGTCCACGTCTGCCTGCGGAGTTTGGTTTCTATGGGGAGATACATGATGGATGCAAGCAAACGAGTGATTAATTCTTTCCCCTCACCCTGACCTTCTCCTAGACGATCCTGAAGGGAAGTTTCATTTTTGCTGAACCTATGATCCCTTCACAAAACCTGACAGCAGTTCCCAACTGGAATGAAGGCTATTTGGAGGACTGACTCCCACACGGGGTCCCACTGGACTCACCAGATCCTTGGAGGTGCCAAGCCTTGTCAAACCATCCAGGGGCAGCAGATCAGCAGAGTCCTTGTGCACAAACTGAGTGGCCTGTTTGAGGCGCCTCTTCTGTTGCAGAATAGCTTTGTTCCTCAGCTCCATCTCACACTCCTGTCTCTCCAGGTCGGGAGTACCCTCACTCTGTTTTTCCTCCTGGTCTCCTTGCCCCAGTGGCAGGGGGCAGCTCTTCCTTGTGCTCATGGTGAAGATTCAGACAGAGCAGGTCCTTCTCGGTATGCTGGGGTGCTCCCTGAACTCGTCTCCTGGTGTTTGCCCTCTGGAAGCTGACTCAGTCTCTGATCTCCTTTCCCTTTCCCCTTCCCTTCTTCACGGTTCTCCTTCTCTTCCTTTCTCTGCCTTCTCTCCTGCTCTCTTAGTTATAACTCACGCATCTCTGAAGTGTCTCCGTGCCTGTTTCTCCCTCTGTCCTCTCCACTCCTCCGTGTCCCTCTGCTCCCGCCTCTTCCTCTCCCTCACTTCTCCTGCCCTGACTGCAGCTTTGCCTCCTCCAGTCCGTGGGTCCCTGTCGTAATAGAAAAAGCCCCGCGTCAGAAACCGCTTTCCATAAATCACGGCAGAGCCGGCAGGATGCTCCGGCTGGAAAAATCCAGCAGCAGAAGGATGGCCCCGCCGCTGGGGGCTGGCCTTACCTCGGCGGGCTGCGCGCACGCAGCGCGCTTGTCCCTGTGTGTGTGTGTGTGTGTGTGTGCCCGCCTGTCCCCGGCTCCACGGGGACACGCTAAATCTCCCGGCGGCAGCCCGCGCCATCCAGCGCCTCTGCCAGGGGGCTTTGACGCATCGTGGTCTCTCTGTAAATACTGGCAGCCGCTCGGGTCAGCCTGGAAGATGATGCAGTGCCGTGGTAAATGGGAGAGAGCATCCTCCTCAAGGCTCCTGGCAGGCATGCCCAGTCTCATTTCTGCAGAGAGTATCATGCCTTTGCAATAGGCTGCGCTGAAGGATTTTTCTGTGTAGCTTGAATGAAATGCTGAAGGTCTGGTTTCTGCTTCCAGCCAAGGCAAATGTATTGGGCTGGACTCTGCCCTCATTTTCACCCCACTCTATCGAGAGCAATCCCCTCCAATTTTGCAGAAGCCTAAAATCACTGGCTTGTTGATACCAGCAGACTTGGCTCTCTGTTCATACCAAAAGAGCGCTGACACTGCTGCAGTGTGGGATGTCTGGACCAGAGCAGACATCCCTTCTCTCATGGGACACAGAACATGGTAGAGCTCCCTTTTTAAACTTTCTGTCACTGTACTGTCCTGCTTGAAACTATAAATTTTAACTTGAACTGATGCTGTCTCATTTTGATCCCTTTTCTCTAGTTAATGCACGGCCCTGTTAAGCACTAGTTCTGATATCGTGTGCAGAGGAGGAACCCAAATTTTACTCAGCTGTGAAGCTAAGGACAGTATTGTGTTTCCAGAAAAGTCAGCAAGGGGTGAAATGGCTTTCACATGCAACATAGAAGGAATAGCTGCAACTGACTATGAAAGGTAAAGCAAAAAGACAATTTCTGTTGCTTTTTTTGTTTTGTTTTCTATCTTAGTAGTATGTAACATTTCAGTATTACTCATACCAATTATTTCTGTGTTGTAGATTGTGTATAAAAAAGCGAGTATGCAGTATTAAGAAGCAACTCCAATACAAGGTATTATGGTTTCCACAACACCAAATCACAGGACTAGATTGATCAGGAATGGGAGTAGAAATACATTCTAACTGCTTTACACTCCAAGACCAAACTTCAATACCATAATGCAGAGTCACATCAAGAGCTCAGCAGAGGTGTTTTAAGCTGTCCTTATCCATCTGTGAGTAAAATTAAGAAGGTAATTTAAGTAATGGATATTCCCAGGGAAGCTGTGTTCCCACAGTCTTGTTTTTTTCCTGTGGGTTGCTATGTTTCCTGATTTACACATACTTTTGACCTCTTGTGGCCCCACTGAGTATCCTCTGACTCTTGTCATCAAATCCTTTAACCATCCATGTAAACCAGTACTGAATCATGCACCTCTACTCTCACACAGGGCCAAGAGGTATTTCCCCTCCTGACTGGGATTACCTCAGCAGACCTGCCACAGTAAGGCAGGTCTGCTTCTGCTGGTAGCAATGGCACTGCCAATTTTCTTAAAGCCTCAGAATGGACCCTAAGACTGTAAAGTGCTACAGAACAACTTAGGACCAGATCACCTACAGTTCCTGCCTTGAAGCCTATGAGCAGAGTTACACAATTTCTGATGAGATCACCTCCCACCCTGGATGTAGATGCAGGCACGAAGAGGAGAGGGCACTCCTAGTTCCCAGTCCCAGCACCTCCTTGCAGATAGCCACCCTTCATTAGCTTATTTTGCATGGCAAAAAGTTTGGCAAAAATTGGTTTGCTAATCAAAATTGGTTTGCTTTGCAGCTGGGCTACAGCCATTGCTTGAGCAGTTATACTTTTGGGTCTCACCACTCAGTCAGTCCTGGTCCCTAACTCACAAAGGGCCTCCAAGGGGAGAAATCTTCAAGTCTTGTTTAGAGCTTTCTCCCCACCTTCATCCCTTCTTCTTCTAAGTGCAGGACACTTAACTCTTTATATCCTGTGATTCGTTAGTTCCTAGATCTGACAAAAATTCACAGCATTTTTGTGGAGGTGAAATCAGTTAAGATACTATCTTCTCCCTTCAGAGGCATACTAGGTTCTAGGTGGTTTAAGTAGGTTAGGTGATTTCTGTTTTGTTATTTTTTTAAATTTTCTTTTTCAGAATGGACACTCCTAAAGGTTTTCTAATGAGAAATCTGACCACAGTGCAGTAAATTTAAGGGGATTTTGCAGCAGTTATACCTTCCCCAATCATCTTTTGTAGGCCCTGAAAAATAGTATATGACTCAATAGTATATTGGAAAAATAAAACTGCTTTTGATGAAAATATTCATACACAATCCCATACACACTGATAAATTATTTTCCTTTTCTAATGCAGTCACATAAAATAATCATAACCCATCATACCTCGATATTCTGCACCCTTTGCACAGAAATCTTTACAAGGTGTGTAACAGTGCTATTTAGACAACAGAAGAAACACTCTGCCTCCACAGAATATAAAAACCCTTCCCTCTGCTCCAGCCACCAACTTGGCCTTCCAGCTCAAGCAGTTACAGGTCAGTGAGAGCTCTGGGGCAAAAGGTTCCAGGCTCTAAGCACAAAGCCACAGCACTGCAGCTGTGTTCATGGATGTTCATCCCTGGACCTGATCACCTCCATGCCTGAGAAGCCCTGAGAAAATCAGAAGTAATGCCCACACTTCTGAGGAAAGGCACTGAAGAGCAGCACTTCCCAGCAGCCAGTTTGCCCAAGAAGCAAGAGACGATCAATGTATTCCAGTCAGCTACTCCTTTGCTGGAAGAAATTCATGAATAGTACCTGGAGTAGTGAAGGGGAGAAACGGACTCCTTTGCTGAAGGAAGCAACTCACAGATTAAAGAATGTGAGACAAAGATTTTACTTCCCCCTGCCAGGAGCATTAAGGAGTATCCCAGCTGTTTGAGAAGCTGCTCTGTTGAGGGCTTTTGCTGGTTTGGCTTTTAATTTCACAGACTGATGTTCTTTTGCCAGAGATTTTCCTTGTACCTTACTTCTGGGAAGCTCTACCTAACCTAATAGTTCTTCTTTAAAATATTCCCCTGCTACTTTTGCAACTTCTAATGGCTGCTTCTCTTTCTTAGAGATTCCTTTTCAGCTTTGAATTTTTCTCTATCAACAGTTTGGGAACTATTATTTTGTGCTCCTGAGAGCTGACACAGTGCAGGTGGGAGGGTGGATTGTAGATGGAGAGCTTTATATTTATTTTGTGACAAGTTGGGTGCTTACACAGCTCATCAATAGCCCCCACATAATGTAACCAGCACAGAGGTTGTTTTTACAGTACACCAGTTTCCAGTGCACTGTCTCAGTAGTAGTGTAAGCTTCAAGTGGGTGTAGAAGTGACCCTGGGTGTAGCAAATATGTCAAAGCCAGGAGATTCCTTGTGTTGGATACTGCAGGATAACAATGAGGCAACTTTTTGCTCATTCTCCTGCAAACTCACAGCCTGTGCAGTCTGTGGATGCACAGATGGTGCAGAGGAGGAATGAGAGGACAAACCTTACTGAGGCAAACCATGCATGCTTCTCTCTACCTTCCATCTCTGAAAAAGATTCTTTGAAAAAGAAAAGGTTCCTCTGCTTTGAATTCCCTCCAGTTTGCCTATTTGTATAATAAAATACATTTGTATTCTTGAAATAATAAGTAAAAGGTTGCAGTATTTATATCTGTGAGGATGTTTGGCAAGATTCCTTGAGATAAATGTCATCTCAGATGTACATAATGTTTAGCTCGGCTGCTGGACAGCAAAGTGTGTCCTGCCAGCAAGGTCGGTCAGAAAGTGGAATAGTTTGCTTAGTTAGGTAATTTAGGGTCAAGTCTCTGCAGTTATCACCGTGGCAAACTTGGAACAGTGTTGTGCAGTATGAAATTCCTCTGCTGCATAAATATTCCGTGATCATTATAAATATAATATATTTATAAATGCAATGATTTGTGTCCTGTCTATTGATTTTCTTGCTTAGGCTGCTCTGCATTAAAAAGGGGCCTTTTCTGTTTGATGGGAATGGTTGTTGTTGCCACAGAACAGTTGCTGATGGTACAGCAGGCAATACAAAATTTCCCCTTCCATTACCCAGCTTCATGAACCACACTAGAAGACTTTGGCTTTGTTTTCAGGCAGGGAAAGAATCTCCCCTGACGTGCATCTCCACTGATGCACATAGCAATGGCAGCTGTCTTACTCATGCTAAAGCTTCTCTGTGCATGAGGTTTAAAGTGGAGAATAATTTCTGGTAGGAATATGCTTACCCATAAAAGTGTGCAAGAGCTTGAGATGAAGGATAGTTATGTATTTAAGGCTGATAGCACAGCACTTGGAAATGTGTTGTCTCCAAGATGTTTCTCCTGTGTGTCTCTGTGCAGTTGCTCTTATTTCGCTGTCCCTCCACTTCCCAGCCATAGGGAGAACAATATTTCCATTATCCACTTATCTTGAGGCTAAGAATGCACTTGACACTAACACAGGCAATTTTTTCTAAGTCTCTACATAATGCCATAAAAATAATAATGAAAACTTTACACCAATAAGGCTCCTTCCAGAGAATGTCCCTAAAGATGAGTACGCAAACAGTAAAACCCAGCACAGTTTAGAGATGCCTGGTAAAGCCTAATTTGATATGTATATGTGTGAGCTTATTACTAAAACCACCTACAGAGTGTTGGCAAGGTGCTTTGAGTGGCTGTTTTTGGGCTTCTATAAAAACTTTTTTTCATATGATACAACAAGAGCAAAAAAAAAAAAAAGAGGATCACCTACACATCTTTTGCCTGTGCTGAGCTAGCTGTAGAATCAGAACAGATCTCATCTTGCTCAAAATAAAGCCCAGATATAGGCCTTGGAATGTAAGAATCTCTCCGATGGCTGTTTTTGCCTCCAGTGTCATTTCCTCTGGGGACAGGTTTTACTTTCAGAGTCCACCATCAGAGGCTGTGGAAAACTTTCCTATCAGCACTTGCAAGGTGTACTGAGATGTTTCCTGTTTTATTTGGTTGTAAATGGCTTCTTTTGCACCTTAAAGCAGTTGAGATCAGTCAGGTTCTTCATCAGCCAGCAGTATAATTCACTGAAATTAACTTAACCAGTGGGAGAGTCAGCCACTCTAAAGGGTGTTGCAGCCCACCTCCTGTTCTCTTGTTCAGGCAGACTTTTATTTAGAAATGCAGTAATTCAAGCCTCAGTGTTTGCAGACTAAATCTTTAAAGTCATGCTGCTGTTGTGGATGGCTCTTCAGGGGCAATACCTCAGTCCTGCTTAGTGAATTGGCACCTTTTCCACACTGTATTTTCTCCTTGATGCTATGTGCAAGGCACTGAGCTCACCTCTTATAAAAGAGTCACACCCAAGACCAGGAAGAAGTATTTCACAGCTCTCATGCTTTTCTGTGGTACCTGATCATTTTGCCCCAGTCTTAAACCTGAGGCCTGTTGAAACTGTGACTATGATGGGTTTTATCCAACCTTTGACTCTTTATGCTCTCAAACCTCAAGTTGTTACAGGGAAGGTTTGAAATTAATATTAGGAAAAATTTCTTCATTGCAAGGGTTATCAATCATTGGGAAAAGGCTTCCTTGGGAAGTGGTCAAGTCACCATCCCTGGACGTATTTGAAATATGTGTAGATTGTGACACTTAGGGACATGGTTTAGTGGTGGCCTTGGCTATGTCAGGTTAATGGCTTGGCTTGATGATCTTAAAGGTATTTTCCAACCTAGACAATTCTATGATTCTTTGTCTTCTGAACCCTGTCTCCATTTGACTTCTTGAGACACCTCCATCTCACCAAGATCTTTCTTTGTACCATCCACTCCCTGAAGCCCAGCAGAAGTCCCTGGGACACAAGAGACCTCACATTGCCATGCTCAGCTGCTGGCAGGCATGAAGAACAAGTTCAGAAAGAAATCTCCATACACTCCAGCAAATCTGTGCTGGGGCACACTCTGTACTGAATAAATCTCTTCTCAAATTTGAGTTGCCAGCTGACTCTGCTAAGGATGTGAAATAGATTTTTTTAAAAGAATATTTATAAGAGCCAAAAACTGGAAAATTTTCACTCAGCTCATAAAAAGGGAAACATCAAAGCCAAGAAGGCCACCCCGACAAAATCCTTACAAAGCAGGGAGGCACTAGGTCTTTTCAAGAAAAGTTTTGCTACAAAGGGGTTTTTTAATCTGAGCAAAACATTCTAGTGTTCTCATTTATAGAAGCAATTGGGCTGCTTGAACTGTATTCCCTGTGTTCCCTGCCCCTTGTCTCCACAGTAGAATAAGAATAACTCTACCTGAGGCTGAGATTCAGTATGGCTATTTTCTGCTCAGACAGTTCAGGATTTTATGATGGAATCACCAGCACAGTAGTGCTTCTAGTGCAGAAGCAGCTTTGTGTACACAATGCAAATACAGTGACTGAGGGATGTGCTATCATCCCAGGGATTTGATGGGTAACAATGCTGCTGTAACAATGTAATTTTATTTTTGATTTTAAATACTGGACTCCTTTGGTTTCCTGGCCTTTAGGCTGCATTTTTTTGTGCACCAGCTGTTTGTTACATTCTTGAGGGCTAGGCCTTGGCATGATTTAAATGGCAACTGAGATTATCTCATGATCTCCTGACTTCTAGATTTTAGTAAAAACAGCAAACAAATAAAACCTGAGAGTCAGCCATGGGAAACAGCAAAACAGCTCTTATCACTGTAGCATGCCAGTCCCATGGGTATGCATAACAGAGTGCAGACTGTCAGGAACTAATTAGCTACAGATTGACATAATTGCTTGCAAATACTTGGAAAACCATACTGATGCTGAAGGCGTCTTCAGTGACCTCACAAGTTCCAAGCAATGTGCTTTATGGTGTCAGTTCTGCTGCATTCCTGACCTTTCTTTCCCTCATGGAAGGATTAGATTGGATGCTAAAGACATCAAATTGTCCAAAACTTTAAGGCTACCATGAGGGCAGGCAAAACCGCTTCAAACAGAAGCATTTTTAAAGTGAAGCTTAAAGTGGAAAATACACGTTGATAACTCAGGACAGATCAGACCACCAGACACATATAAATACTCCTAAATCAAGTTTTACAGGGCTTTGCAATATACATGCATTATCCACAACAGAAATTTCAGCCAGAACACAGTTCCACAATCCAAACTAGCTTTGTGCATAGACAAACATGTAATCTCAGAACTTAGAATAAAAAACCCCAAATGTAGAAGTAATCTAGACATGTTACTTCACAAGAAAACTGTAAAGTTGAGATGGAATGTTCTGGCCTGTTGCATAACGATATTATCCATAATTTTGCCTTTATTAAAATGTACAGAAAAATACATCAAATGTGAAAGAATACCCTGTACCAAGAAAAGATACCATAGTGGTAGTGAAAAACAGTATTTATAGAAAATATAAACAATATTAAGAGATTCTTCTGAAGTCTAGTGAAGATGAGGTTTTTTTGTCCTATTGGAAAATTGGTCCATCCATTAAACAATCAGGGGTCTAATAAGTCAGTCTCTTGTTTGTACAAGATGAATACAGAAAACCTACCTTCTACAAATTATGCAGCTAAATAAACAGAGGCCATATTGGCAGCAACCTCCTATAGATCCATGAGAAGGTAATAGAGACCAACAGCAGGCATTAGAGCATAAATCCATGTCTGGCTGTAGTTTAATAATAATTTGTACAGGCTGTTTTCCTTGACTTTCTTAAATAACATCATTAGATGTTTCTGGTTTTAAATTTGGTGCAACAACAACAACAAAAAAAGCAGATGTGGAGGATAAATAATTCTGATTATATATTTGTATGCAAACAGTTCATCAGCGTGCTCTATATAATGACTTCCCACAGATTTTGAGACGTGGAAGAGAATCTGCTTTGCATAATCTTTTGCCTATATTGCCTGTATAGTGTAACTGGGTATTTATTGTATTAATTTTTCCAGGAAATGTTGTAACTGAAATGCAAGGACAAATGTGTCATTTGACCTGCAGCAGCAGTTCAGATTCATGGTCTTGACAATCTAAAACTCTTCTTGTATCAACGCAGGAAGCCGGTCTGAGATGAGTAGTGAAGCAGGACATTTTCTTCTAAATCTCAAACAGCTAATATTTTGTTATGCCTTGAATATTTTTTATCCAGTTGTAGCTCACCTCTTCTGGAAAAAGAGGAGTGGAAAGGGAAGCTATTTCTGTTCAGGAACCAGCTCACATTTTTCAAGCATTGTCATTTTTCTTTCTGAGCCCATAGTGCATTTTAAAGAGGAAGTCAGGTATTTTACTAAAAAAGAAATTTTCACCTTTGTTAAGAGCTAGACTGCCCTCTGGGAGAAATGAAGGCCAGACATCCTCATAAAAAGATTGTTGCAAAATAAAACAGGATCTCCTTTCAACCAGCTGAGTCGCAAAAGTAAAAAGGTGGTAATCATCCTTGCTTACCTCTTCTCATGGGGCATCCAGTCCTTTTCAGCTGACAAAACACAGTGGGTGGAACCTCACTCAGCCAATGAAACGGAATTACCTTCTCCTTTCCATGTGCCACACTCCAGGTATCAAGCAGAGTTGTCAGAGGAACAGAGCATCCACAGCACTTGATGGCTCCCTGTAGATTTGCATGTTCCATTTCCCTTAACATTTTTGTCTTAAATTAGTGTTTGCTTTTACAGGCTAGAAGATGTTAAACAGCTTTGTCTGTTATGAGGACTCAAGGACAGTCCTGAGATGCTTCTGCACACTACCCAGAGAAGCCCTGGGAGTGCCATGCGAAGGGTGTGAAGAACTTGCCTTCCTGCTCTTGGGCTCAGGAGAAGACATGAAGTATGGCTCTGGTTTTACTGCAGGAAGGTGAGCAGAGGCAACCACTGTCTGACAAGATCACATTTCTACTCTATAACCCTAATACTGAGCCTGCAGAGGGACAGGTGATAATTGCCTGGCCTTAAGGAAAGGATCCAGGCAGAATATCAGGTTAACACAGACTGAGAGAAACAGTCATAGTTTGTGGTTAGGTCCTCACCAACTGGTGCTTTGAACTAGTTTGGCCAAAACACTGGGACATCTCTTCTGGGAGCAAGAGGTAGAATTGCTTAATGGAATTTTTTTCTGATGTTCCCCCCACCTTTTTTTTGATACAATTGCCCTTGAGCAGTGCTCTCAGTGGAATACATTACAAGAGGGGAAATGAAACTTTGGAACTATAATTTGGAACTATATTTAAAACAAAATGTGAGGTGGCCATCAAAGCACCTCAGCTGACAGGGACAGCAGGGGAGCACCTGCCTGGAATCGACACCAAGGACAAGAACATTTCAGTATTTGCTGGAGACATGATCTTAGTTAGCTGGCTCTCATGTATCAGTTGTATGCACACAGAAAGAAGGGAGATGAAAGGGAGATAGGATGCCTTGAGAAAACCGAGTCATGTGTTGACAGCTGTGTAAGATGTACTAGCAGAAAATGTGCCATAAACCAGGCCCCTTCTGCAGCCTTGTAACCCCAAAAAACCTGAAATAATAACCGTTCAACCAAAGTCCTTGAAACACTGCATGAGGGCAAATATCCTCTAACAAGTGCACAAGAGAACTGCAGTTCTGAAAACCACACACATCTAAAACTGGTTTTATGTTTATAGGGGAAGGTAGAAATAGTTTCAAGCGATATTTATTTTGGATTTTAGAAATTAGTTTGCTGGTGATGTTGTGATGTTTTAGGCAAAGTTTGTATGCTTCTGACTTGGTGTAGCGGTTTAGTTCACTCATTTACCTCTGTGAGATAAAGGATTTGGAGAAATGCAAAGCAGGCCCAAAACTTTAAAGAATTTAAGAAAGTTTTATTAACAGAACTAAAAGGAAAACAAAAAAAAGTCAGAATAAACCTTCAGAACACTTCTCCTCCCCCCATCCTCTTCTTCCCTTTCTCACTGACAATGTAGAGACAAAACTTGAGATTTTCAGTCAGTTTACCACCTCTACAATAATCTTTCTTCAGTTCACTTAGAGAGAGGAGTCTCTCTTGCCATGCCATAGAGACTTCTCCAGGAGAAACCTTCCTCTCGTGGCCTCAACGTCACAGGGGCTCAGCCGCCCGGGAATGGAACCTGATTGCAATGTGGAAGTTCCTTCCCTCGACTTCCAGCTTTTCCCACAACTGTTTTCGAGGGTTCAATCTTTAGCTGATGGTGTATCATTTTAAGGATGAGCTGTGCAGAAGCAAAGGTTTTCTTCACCTGCCTCTGGGATCATCATCATTTCTGGGAACAGAGATCTTCTTCTCTGGGGGCAAGAATCTTCATCACTCATCTCTCTCTGTTCAAGCTTCTCATTAGATCACAGCTACTTCAACATTTACTTATTACAGCACAGGTGCCTTTGCTCATGATTGCAGTTTGAATGCTCCACTCCCCCCCATGCTTTTAATGAAATTACAGGGTGTCTTGGGGTATTCTGATGTTTCATAGTCCATTGCCATAGCCTTACAAAAGACTTGCAGCTTCTAGGTTTGAAGCATCTCCTCATTCTGCTCTCTCTGGACTTCAANCCGGGCCCAGCGGGCGGCGGCGGGAGCTCTGCCATGGAGAATTTCATTATCGGCGGCCGCTCTGGGAGAGGGGAGCGGATGGAACTTGGCAGCGGCAGAATTTCAGCTGAGCCGCGCCCCGGGCCGGCTGAGCCCTGCCGGGCTGCACGGCCACCCAGGTACGTGGTATAGGTCCGGAAGCAAGAGAGAGCGTTCGCTGGGTTTGCTAGTTCTTAAATGTGTTCACAGAGGCGTTTTTACCTGTCTTAAGTGGCTAACAGAGTTGTCAATAGTCCAAATAGCCAGCTGACTGGGTTATGTCGGGTCTGGAGGAAGCTGTCAGCTTCTCGCAAAAGAATCACTTCCGTGTCTGGTAAATTTTCTCCTTAACTAAAAAACCCAAACTATGCTAAACCATGACACTTGATTTACCCATAAGCAGCAGGAACAAATGGGTTCAGTATGAAGCAGTGGGTTGAGTAATCAAATCTAATGCAGTTTGGCCAACAAGTGCTGAGGAATACTGAAAATGTCCTAATGATTACTCAGTGATCACAAAGCACACATGAGATAAGCAAGGAGTTGCTTGTGCTACACCCCGACCCCAGCACGCTGCTCGGAGTGGTACAGATAACACTCAGCTGTGTTCCCACAGAAGCTTTATTGAGTATGTAGATACAGGAGCCACCATGTCTGCAAGCAGAAGGACCAGATCTTTGCCATGGCAATTTCTTCTATGACGGAAGTTCCAGAGCATTGTGAGGAGTTGTTCTATTGCACCGAGAGATACCTACCTTGTATTTCCAGAGGTCACTTTTCAGTGGAAATACCAGCATTCCCTTTATAGGTTATTTTTTACATTTTCAACTACTGACTAATGGGGGCAGCTTTAACCATTCAATAGAGGTCCATCTTACTGCAACAGTGTCTCTACCTAGTCCTCTAGGTAGATAATAGACCTCTGGAATCAGAAGAGCTATATGGCTTGAGCCAAGCTCTTCTCTATTCCAGCCTGTGAAAAAGGAAGCCAAACAAGGATTTTATGCTGCAATCCAGATAACCTCTTTCAGTTTGACTCAGGTCACATATAGGCAATTTTTCAGATCTTTGCCCCAGCAACCTTCAGAACAACCTAGGCCAATGTGTTTTTGAAGGAAAAAAAGCAGAAAATAAAAAATTGGGCTTTCAGCTGGGGTAGAGGAATACAAGAGATGTGAACATATGGACAACACACTCTAGGTCAAACACTTACCAGGCCAAATATTCCCTTAACCCTACAATAATAAAATTATTATTATAATTAAGGGCTAATTTAAGGAATGTACAGTACTTACAGCCATTGAAACTAGACAGAAGATACTAAGTAATAGGGGAACAAAGTAAAGGTAGATTAGGACAGAGCTAGGAGGAGGTTCCCAGGCTCTTTCCTATTGTACTGAGGGGTGTGTTCATTTCCTCTGATACCTTGAGTAGCAAATGCCATTCAGAGCCTACCCAGGTGTTCTCATTATACTAATCCCTGGAGAGAGACTATCTCTAGCACAGGGCTAGAGAATTTCTATCATCTTGTTCCACTCAAGGTCTACAGCCTCTTATAAAGGAAGCGCGTAGCAGCTGATGGGCCTGTCTCCCAGCTTAGCAGGAGTCAATAATGC
>VZRF01009578.1:244536-297279 GCA_013396875.1 Vireo altiloquus | reverse complement strand
CCACGCAGCTGCCGCCGGCTTCGGGCTGGTTTCCCTCTCGCCCGGCCCGGCCCTGCCGAGCCCCTCCGAACCGGGGGTGGGGGGCCGACCCCACCGGGCCGCCATGGAGCAGGGCTGGGCCCGGGCCCAGCGGGCGGCGGCCGGAGCTCTGCCATGGAGAATTTCATTATCGGCGGCCGCTCTGGGAGAGGGGAGCGGATGGAACTTGGCAGCGGCAGAATTTCAGCTGAGCCGCGCCCCGGGCCGGCTGAGCCCTGCCGGGCTGCACGGCCACCCAGGTACGTGGTATAGGTCCGGAAGCAAGAGAGAGCGTTCGCTGGGTTTGCTAGTTCTTAAATGTGTTCACAGAGGCGTTTTTACCTGTCTTAAGTGGCTAACAGAGTTGTCAATAGTCCAAATAGCCAGCTGACTGGGTTATGTCGGGTCTGGAGGAAGCTGTCAGCTTCTCGCAAAAGAATCACTTCCGTGTCTGGTAAATTTTCTCCTTAACTAAAAAACCCAAACTATGCTAAACCATGACACTTGATTTACCCATAAGCAGCAGGAACAAATGGGTTCAGTATGAAGCAGTGGGTTGAGTAATCAAATCTAATGCAGTTTGGCCAACAAGTGCTGAGGAATACTGAAAATGTCCTAATGATTACTCAGTGATCACAAAGCACACATGAGATAAGCAAGGAGTTGCTTGTGCTACACCCCGACCCCAGCACGCTGCTCGGAGTGGTACAGATAACACTCAGCTGTGTTCCCACAGAAGCTTTATTGAGTATGTAGATACAGGAGCCACCATGTCTGCAAGCAGAAGGACCAGATCTTTGCCATGGCAATTTCTTCTATGACGGAAGTTCCAGAGCATTGTGAGGAGTTGTTCTATTGCACCGAGAGATACCTACCTTGTATTTCCAGAGGTCACTTTTCAGTGGAAATACCAGCATTCCCTTTATAGGTTATTTTTTACATTTTCAACTACTGACTGTAATGGGGGCAGCTTTAACCATTCAATAGAGGTCCATCTTACTGCAACAGTGTCTCTACCTAGTCCTCTAGGTAGATAATAGACCTCTGGAATCAGAAGAGCTATATGGCTTGAGCCAAGCTCTTCTCTATTCCAGCCTGTGAAAAAGGAAGCCAAACAAGGATTTTATGCTGCAATCCAGATAACCTCTTTCAGTTTGACTCAGGTCACATATAGGCAATTTTTCAGATCTTTGCCCCAGCAACCTTCAGAACAACCTAGGCCAATGTGTTTTTGAAGGAAAAAAAGCAGAAAATAAAAAATTGGGCTTTCAGCTGGGGTAGAGGAATACAAGAGATGTGAACATATGGACAACACACTCTAGGTCAAACACTTACCAGGCCAAATATTCCCTTAACCCTACAATAATAAAATTATTATTATAATTAAGGGCTAATTTAAGGAATGTACAGTACTTACAGCCATTGAAACTAGACAGAAGATACTAAGTAATAGGGGAACAAAGTAAAGGTAGATTAGGACAGAGCTAGGAGGAGGTTCCCAGGCTCTTTCCTATTGTACTGAGGGGTGTGTTCATTTCCTCTGATACCTTGAGTAGCAAATGCCATTCAGAGCCTACCCAAGTGTTCTCATTATACTAATCCCTGGAGAGAGACTATCTCTAGCACAGGGCTAGAGAATTTCTATCTTCTTGTTCCACTCAAGGTCTACAGCCTCTTATAAAGGAAGCGCATAGCAGCTGATGGGCCTGTCTCCCAGCTTAGCAGGAGTCAATAATGCTCTCTGTTCCCATGGATGTGGGAATTAGTCAAAAGCAATTGTCTTAGATTACATTAATGAATCTCAGAAGAGTAGAGTGCTTTCTGTAACATCAGAATAAGTCAAATTCAGTCCTCAGGCCAGTTCACTTCAGTTCAGGTATGAGCTGAGACCAACTAATGTCTGTTCCTAAATTTTCATCCTCAAGACCAGGAAAGCTGATATCTAGAAGGATTTTGCTGAGACTGTCATTCATGGTGTCCAGGATAAGGCCCTCCATGAGTGACCGGTTTTCAGTAAAGCCAGAGGCTATCAGTTCAACAGAGGATTGCTTGGAAGTGTCACGAATAAACGCTGGAGAGCTCGTGAGGGGCACATGGACCATGTCACTGGATTCTGTATTGAGCAGTTCCCGAGGAGAATCAAAGAGAGGATTTTTAAGGGGTGTGCTGTTAAAACCCAGCAAGTCCTGGTTGTCCTGGAGGGGTGTGAATGGCAATTGAAGGGTTTTCACTGGACTGAAGTCCAGCTCGTGACTTCCCTTGGCTAAGGAAGCAGACTTCCAGGGGTCAAGGCCCTCTAGTGACGGGGTAGTAGTGGCTGAGACTTTGCTGGGAGTGGAAGAAACTGGCAATTTGCTGAACATGTCCTTGACTGGTGTTTTAAAGGCCCCCTCTTCTCCTTGTGAGCAGCTGAGCTGCGATACATTCTCGAGGGGCTGGTTTTCCTGCGGGAAGGGACGGTCTGCCCCTAACCGAAAAGGGTCAAAGCAGCTTTCTGGCAAAACAAGGACAGGCTCTTCTGAACAAGGCAGTGCTAGGTGTTGTTTCCTTCTGGATCTGCCCACTTCCCGCCTTTCCCTCCTCTTTATAATTAAAGAGTCAGGAACTGCCTTAGATGGGGACTTCAGTGTGGTGAATTGTTTCCTCTCCTTTGTGGATGAGTCTGGGAGGAACAAGCTTGGCTCTTCCTTGACCGTTACAGTTGAGGCAAATGGGGACAGCCAGTCACCCAGCTGAGCACCTTCTTCCTCCTTTATACAGGCACCCTCGGGGAAAGAAGACAATTCCTCCCCAGGCTGGGAGCTGTTGTCCTGTGCGGAATGGGTCGGGATAAATAAACCTTCATCACTTTGACTCTCCTCCTTGACAGCAGCAGTGGGTAAAGACGGTGACTCTTCTTGAGACAGTGACATCTACATTGAAACAGAGGTGACATGCAGTCAATAAGCAAGGATCTAACCTAGCCAAAAATCCAAACAACAGTGGAAAGAAGAAAAGAAAGACTGGCATTTAAGGTCAGCAGAAAGGGTAAGAGGAAGATATTCAGCAAGCAGTAATTATAACAGACTGAGACTGATCTCTGTGAAGTTGATAGAAAGAAGCTTGAAGATCACATGGGAAGGATTCTAGCTAGGTGACTGAAAGTCATACCCTTCAGAGCACTCCTGCTCTGAGGAACTTCTATGAGTACAGGCAGAAGGAGAGCTGAATATATCTGGAAAAAATATAACCCCTTTGATTTCTTCTTACATTATCTAAATGGGAATAACAAAATTAATGAGGACAGCTTTCCCAGAAGCCAAGGAAAAGTAAGAGAAAAAAAATGAGGTTATCAAAAGAAAAAGAGCAAAGGAGAAAGATAAATCATAACTGGAGAGAACATAAAGCAGCAGGCATACAAAGGAAAATAGGGTTATGGTTAGACAGGATGAAAGAAGCTAAAGCTTTACAGTGTCTAAGCATACAAGAGCAGTCAGTGAGGTGCCAAGAAAAAGATCTGTTTAATAGCTGTTTTGCTTGAGCCCAGAATAACTGGGAACTTCACAGTTATCAAACTTCAATTATCAAACAGCAGATAGGAAATCCTCTGGAAAGAGACTACATGAAATATGTGCTCTTTCAGAAGTTCCTTATTGTTACAAGTCTGTGGAGCTATCAAAAATATGAATGTTTTAAGGTCAAAACAAAGCCATTCTTCCCATTCTTCTTTCTTCACATCCCAGCAGTAGAGAAAAATTTTCTTGACCAAGCCATAGAGCCCCTTCCTGTACTGAATTATAAAACATCCTTAGAGCAAATAAACTAGCAGGTAGTAGTCAGCCTAGAGACAGTAAAGGATAGCAAGCACTATCACTGGCTACTTCCTTAACAGGAGCTTTGAGTTTTAGACCACCTAGTAAAGATGCACAAAGGAACCATATGAAGAAAAGGTCTATTGAAGGCAAGAGATAGAAAAAAAAAAAAGTAAGCAAAAAATCCAAACAAATTCACTCTCCCTAAAAAAAAAAAAATCCCCACACCCTCCCTAGCCCCTCCTTGCCCACCCTCCAAAAAAAAGAAAGAGAACCACACAAACCCCCTCAGAACTCCTCGGAAAACAAGAGACCAACCTTTGGAGCAATCCGCACACGCTTATTGCTCTGCAAAGTCTCCGAGCTGTTAAGGGATGCTCCCTGTGCCATGGACAGAGGAACCTTCATAGAAGGCTGCAAGACAAGAGGCTGGCTCAAAGGAAACTGGATCGGAACCAGGTAGGAGTTGACACGAGGAAGCAAAGGCTTCATCTTTCGGCCTGGAAGGGAGAAGAATAGACTCGCTGGCCTCTTGCCTGTCCTCTACTGCTACCTCTTGAAACACAGGCACCTTACAGAAAGTCCTTCCAAATAAACATTTGATCAGATCACTTGCCTTCTCTGCTAATTCTAAGGATACAAATACCAAGCCAGAAGCCTCATGAACAAGCAAATAATCTTTCAAGCAGATCCTACCCCCCCAAGGTGGGGTTATCACTCCATTTGAGTGCCCAATGCCCACAATCTCATATCACATCCTCTCAGACACAATACTGCTTTCCATTTCAAACCTGGCAGTAAGAAGCATAAAAGCTGCCAAACTGGGATAAAACATTCCACTTATATTCCTAAAGAAATCTGGGAGAGTACCCCAGATTTATTGGATTGATTCTCTGTGGCCTAGACTGATGTAGACACTTACGTGAATTCTGGGGTTCAGTTTTGCTTCCCATGTTCTTCAGGGGATCTGGAAGACGACTCTTTTGTTGCTGCAGTCATTGTGAAATAAGTAAGGGGAGAAGGAGAAAAGAAAGATTAAAAGAAAAGAATCCACATTTATTCTGCTGCCTCACTGAGAACTGTGCTGCACTAACACAAAGAGAGCAGTTGTTAGCACCCCACACTCAGGCTGGCTCTAGGTCTGTGCCACTTGCTGGTTTGCAGCCATGCTATCTCAAAGCCAGCTGCCCACCAAAAGCTGTGTAGGAAAAGAGATGCAATGACAGATCTGCTCCAGCTGCAGACGCTACTGCAGAAGTGATCTGGTTTCAGCATCCTCAGTGCCTGAGGAACAATGAATAGGATGGCTTTTTGTATATTGAATGTCTATACAAACCATAGACCAGACAGGTGTTCAAATGGAATAGCAGAGGCAACAGTAGGATCGGAATTCTGAGCAGATGGAAAGAAGGCCAAGGTTGTAGCTGTGACAGAAAAGTGTTTGACTGGATGCTTGCAAATCTGTCACTGTTAAAACTGCTGAATGCAAGAGCGACAGCACGCAGGTTCATCCTTCCAAGAGTCACAGTGCAGTGGGCTCCAAATGAAAAAGGAGCACACAGAGATCATATTCTCTCTGGATCTGAGCCCCAGAACAGATTTGGACTGTTGTCATGGAGATGATTTTACCAGAAATCTGTTTGGGCTTGTTCTCTGAAGGCTACTGGTATCCATTGCAGCCTACTTCAGCAGCAGACTTCCAAGTTGCTCAAAGCTGTCCAGCTCTACCAGCTAGACACTGTACCATCTGAAGGCAGTCAACCTTTGGCTAGACTCCTCTCCCCACAAAGGATGTGCATGGAGCTGTATGAGTAGTTTCAGCAGTGACCCAGTCCCCCTCCCCAGGCCTCTTGTCCCTTCCTTCAGCGACTGGCAAGAAGAGAATGGAAGACCAAGCCCCGAGCCAGAGGGTAATTCTTACTGATTCAGAGTACTCAGGCGATGTTGGTGACCCCAAGTCCAGTGGCTGGTGGCAGAAGGTATTGAGAGGGAAAAAAATTAAGATTAAGTTATCAACCAAAGAGGGGAACAAGTGGAACATTTTAAACTTGTACAATCTGAGCAAACAAAAGTTAATTCTACCCACCACTGCAGAAAACACAAGAGTCTAAACATACCTATACCAGACCCCCAAGCTCTATTTCCCTGACATAATGGTACTTCCTGAAATACCTAGTTGGGCTAGGACAATTCCATCCTATGCCTGACAGCACAGGATATGGTTATCAAACAGCATAGGAATACCTGGTTGGCCCCAGTGGAAAGCTTCTCACTAGAAATTTACATCAGGCTAATGGAAAGAACTTGAACAAACTGACAATAATATTTGGCACAGGACCTGAAGAATAAACATATCCCACAGAATCTCCAGGTCAAAAGCACAGCCACAGCACCTTTTCTTTCAAATGCAGAGCTTGTCTATTTGTCAAGTGAAGTGACTGAATCCAGCTTCTACAAAAAGGCTGATGTCAAAGCAGCTTGACCTTACAGTTAAAATAAGGTGCATCAGACTAGTGTGGCACTTAGAAACTGGATAGCCTGTCCTATTTTCTTTGCATGAGGCAACTCACCTTAAATACCTGGTCCAATGTTAGGCAACGGTTTGCATCAGGATGAATAGTCCAGAAGGAGATTTTACCATTAGCTGACGTCTCACGGACAAACATATCATGAAGGGACAGGTTGTGCCGAATGGAGTTCTGGGGAGAAAGGGGTGAGGGAGGTTGAAAAGCAGTAGTTTTGTTATCAGCACAGTAAACATGGCTGCCCTAGCAGAGGGATTACTTTCCAAAGTGCAGACAACACTGAACTTTCATATTCACAGTGTACCCAGCCAACCCTGTCATGTCTCTTATTCTATTTACTCTTGATATCCCTATTCTTGCTCCAGTGATCATACATCCCATCTTCTTGTTTAAGTAGGATGAGACAAAGGATACAAGAAGTGGTACAGTGAACATCTGGACTGAGAGTGTATTTGGGGTGGAATTTTTAAATGAGCTTCCATTTTGCTCTGCAGGCTAGGCAATAACTTTTCATTTTGATCCAGAAGGCATGTGACATCACCCACAGCAACTTGAGGGCCTGCTTGTTACCTTCCAACCTGGCTTAGCTACATGTTTAAAATAAGGGAAATGATCCTCAATCCAGGTATAGATGTCCTTCAGGGTCATGCGCTTCTTCTCAGTGCTGTTGATGGCAAACTGGATCATGGCCATGTAGGAGTAAGGAGGTCGTTCTGACACTGAATCCTGCCATGAGGAGGAGGCAGCACCACCAGGAATAGCAGCAGCAGCAGCAGCTTCTTCTTCAGTCTGAAAGACAGAAGTGATACATGAATGTTCACAAAGCTGACAAGAAGGCCCATGGAACATCCCTGGATCCTCCTGCCTCTGCTATTCAAATCAGTAAAGGCCAAACTCAGGTTACTCGAAATACTGATGCCTAATTCTTGCAAGTCTTCTGATCCACGCAGATTACTTCCTTATCAAAACTTTTAGCACACACTCTTGTATTCTCCTGCTTACCTTGACTCTTTCCTGCAGAGGCATCTGATTCTCTTTCTCTGTATCTTCCTTCACAGAAGAGGGATTTAGCCCATCGGATCTCATCTTCCCCAGCCATTGGATGTTAGTGAGACTGTTGTCCAACACAGAGCTCATTGTCTCACCATTGCCTGTTGGGATAACAAGCCCACATAAAAATCACAGAATCATTTAGGTTAAAAAAGGCCTCCAAGACCATTGAGTCCAATCTGTGAACAAACAGCATCTTGTCCATTAGACCATGGCATCGAGTGCAGAGTCCATTTGTTTCTTGAACACCTCTAGGGATGGTGACTCCACCACCTTCCTGGGTAGTCTGTTCCAATGATTGACAATGCTTTTAGGGAAGAAATTCTTCATGATGACCAACCTGAACCTTCCTTGGCACAGCTTGAGGCTATGCCTTCTTGTCCTGTCATTTGTTGCCTAGGAGAAGAAGCCAACTCCCACTGCCCTACAGTCTCCTTTCAGGCAGTTGTAGAGAGTGATAAGGTCCCCCTGAGCCTCCTTTTCTCCAGGCGGAACACCCTCAGCTCCCTCAGCTGCTCCTCATCAGACCTGTGCTCCAGACCCTTCACCAGCTCTGTCATCCTTCTCTAGACATGCTCCAGCACCTCCATGTCTTTCCTCTCAAGAGTGGCCCAAAACTGAACACAGATCTTGAGGTGTGGCCTCGCCAGTGCTGAATACGGAGGAACAATCACTGCCCTGGATCTGCTGGCCGCACCATTGCTGATACAGACCAGGATGGCACTGGCCTTCTTAGCCACCTGGGCACACCCTGGCTCATGTTCAGATGCTGTTGACCAGCACCCCCAGGTCCTTTCTTGCTGGGCAGTTTTCCAGACACTGTTCCCCCAGCTTGTAGCACTGCCTGAGGTTGTTGCAGGGTAAGTGCAGGACCCGGCACTTGGTCTTACAGAAGTTCACTCAATTGGCCTTGGCCCATGGATCCAGCCTGTCCAGATCCCTATGCAGAGCCCTCCTGCCCTCCAGCAGAGCCACACTCCCACCCAGCTTGGTGTCATCTGTGAACCCACTGAGGGTGCCCCAAACCCCTCATCGAGATAACTGATACAGATACTAAACAGGACTTGCTCCTGAGCCCTGGGGAGCCCCATCAGTGACCGGTCACCAACTGGATGCAGCACCATTCAGCAGCACTCTCTGGGCCCAGCCATCCAGCCAGTTTTAACACAGTGAAGAGTGCCATGACCAAGCCATGGGCTGCCAGCTCTTCCAGAACAATACTGTGGGAGACAAGTGTCAAAGGCTTTACTGAAGCCTAGTTAGGCTACAGCCACAGCCCTGCCCTTGTCATAACTCTGCTTACTCACCAGCAACCCTGCTACCCCTTCATCTCAGCTGTCAAAAGGAAGGAACCAGTCACACTTCTGAAAGATGATATTGCAATGCTAATATTGTGGAAGGAATTCACCTTGAATTCCTGATTTCATGTGTAGTTGCCCAGTTTCTGAAGAGAGCTGCAGCCTTAAAAACAAACACTTGAACCAGACTATTGCTGTCAACCAAAACAGGACAATGTTGATCTTGTACTTCAAAAACTGAAAGACTTAGCACAAGACTTAAGTCAGAAGCTCAGATATCTTCCACCAAAAAACATACCCACTACAATAGTTCAGATTTCATTACACATGCAAAGCTATGTAGATTATTAGAATCAAATCCATAGCTCTTTTGTCATTAACAAAATATTAATAATTACTGCATACCAAGATGCAAGTGCTGACTCATTGGCCCATTTCTCACCTCTCTGTCAGGACAAAAAAAAAAAAAAAAACACAAAAAAAACAAAACAAAAAAACAAAAACAAAACAAAACAAACCAAAAAAAACCCAAAAAAACCCACAAAACACCAAGCAATGGCTACATACTGTTGTTCTCCTGTTCCTGTCCAACCAGAGGATCAACTCCTGAATGCCAGAGTGCTGTACTGCCTGCAAGACCAGGTGTCTGTGCAACATTCTTCTCTCTTTCTTGACCATCTGCAGCCTTGATTGCTGCACTGACTTTCTTCTCTGATGGGAGGTGCTGCGACGGTGCTGGACCTGCTGAACGGGAAGTGCCCCCACTGCTAATGAGAATGAATTTGTTGGGTCCATTGTTGCCACACTCTTTTCCTTTTGCTGTCAATGCCTCTATGATGCTCTGGATATCAGCATTTGTAGGGATGGCCACCACCTGTGTGTTGGGCATTGTAGGATGGTCAATTATCTTTATTCCCGCTGGGAATTTCTGCAGGCCACAGTCCCTTTTGTCTCTGGGTTGTCTGTTGTGTTGGTCTTGCTGCCTGTGCTCCTGCTTAGGAGTCTTTTCATCCTGACCTCTGTTCTCATCTCTTGCTGAAGTACTGGATTCATCCTTCTGCGGGAGGGTCAGTTTCCGTCTTTTGAGAATTAAGGGCCTGCGAGGGCTGGTCCTCATTATGGATCTGTACTGTCACTCTCCATTGAAAGGGAGAGGAACAAGCCCTGCAAAACAAAAGGTTCAACATAAAGGGTGCAGCAAATCATCTCAAGGCCTCCCACAGAGCACACATTCTCAGCAATTGCTTCAAAGGTAAAAACACAAAAGGAAAATAAAATTGAAAGCGTTTAATAAGGCTGACAAAGCTACTGAAAGACCATACTGTACCTCCTTTACCCACACCTTGTGTAAGCAGGACAGGAGAGAGGTTTGCAGAGTAGATAATTTCCATCATAAAATATGTAATAAAGAGCAAAGTGTGTACGTGCTTTACAGAAATACTTAGCTATAATGTGACTTGACCAGCATCAGCGAGGGGAGGGAGGGTAGAACATAGAAATAGCAGTGCTGATTCTTATAGCTGATTGCTATAAGCAGCAGAATACACAACCTGTGTGAAAAGGGAATTTACAGATGGTTTAACATCTGGGAAGCAGAGATTATCTTGCACACTACAAAAGCACACAATAAATGCAGCAGAAGTAAGGTGCTTTAAAACAGACACAAAGTAAATGTGCTGCTCATTCCTTCTGTAGATTTATCAAGAACCAAGTAAATTCATCATTGGGCAGCATACAATTTAAATGTCAAACTTTTGGACAACACATGATTTAGACTATGAAGTTGGAAGGAGAGGAAATAAAATTCCGAGATACTGTTTCCAGAATAAGATGCTATGAGAATACTGCTAATGATGCCATCATGAATTCGGCGGAGCCTATGTCTTTCAGCAAACTATACCAGAACAATATGCAAATTGTACTTACTGCTTATCATTAGAGATAGCAAGCAGAATAGAAACAAATAACAATAAAAGGGGTCTTTTGCATTGCTAGATCTGAGGGGTCAGCAAGTAAACGAGAAAATTTTCAGTCAGAATCCCCGGTATTGATACAAAGCAGACAGCCAGCTGAGCCGATGTCCTACGTACAGGGAGCAGCCAGCCCTGCCACCATTCCACGCGGGTTCTGGCACCCGGCACACGCATGGTCCTCATCTGCTCCACCCCCTTAAGGAGAGATCCCGGAAAGACAGCGCCAAAAGAGGAGCCCTCAGCCAGCCTCCAAAAGGCTGCGTTCCCTACAGGAGCGCATCGATTCCCGAGGAGGCCTCGAGCTGCTACCACCCGTATAGGCCCGGGGGCACCGCTGCGTAAGCGCAGCCCCGAGGGGGCAAGGAGGCAGCGCCAAAGGGCTCCCAGCTCCTTCTTCCCCCCCTCCGGCCCCTGCGCCGCCGCGCTCGCCAGCAAATTCCCCTGCTCTCGCGGGGCCCTCCGCCCCGGGCCAGGCCTAGGCGCTTCCCTCTCGCGGCCGCCCGATGCCCCTGGCGCGGCCCTCCGAGGGGTGCGGACCCTTGAAGGGAGACTGCGGAGGAGCGGGGCGGGCGCGGGCCGCGGCTCAGCGGCTGCCCGGCCGGGCGGGGCCGATGCAGAGCGGCGGGCCCGGCGCTCCCGGAGCGGCCCCGGTTTGAATTTGGCGCCCGGCGCAGCGCTGGCCTCATCACGTGCCGGCCTGCGCCAGTGAGCGGCGGCGGGGGCGGGGCCAGCCCGGCCGGACCAATCGACGAGCAGGGGGCGGGGCCTCGGCGGGCCGGACCAATCGGCGGCGGCCGCGGGGGATACGGATGTGCAGGCGGGACTGAGCCGGGGCCGCTGCCGGGATCCTATTGTCCCGCCCGCCCCGTCCTGTCCCGGGAAAGCGGCTCCTACCCCGCTGGGACAGTGCCGGGAGCTTCCGTCAGCCATGCCGCTGAGAGCCCTGCCGTGCGTCCGGGCCGCCGGCACTGCGCTGACTCCTGCGGGGGAGCTACGGAGTTTTGCCGTTTAACGTGTGTGTCACGGCTGCACCGGACTAGGAGGGCCTCCCTGAGGACTCCCTGATCACGGTGCGACTTAGGTAAGCAGTCAGGCTGTTGCAGTCTCATACGTTTCTCATAAAATGTTCTCAGATTTCCTTGTCTGTGCTGATCTATGACAAATCAGGTTGGGTGAATATGAGCCAGTTGTGCCCAGATGGCCAAGAAGGGCAGTGCCATCCTGGCCTGTACAGCAATGGTGTGGCCTGCGGGACCAGGGCAGTGATCGTTCCTCTGTACTCAGCACTGGCGAGGCACTCGAATGCTGTGTCCAGTTCCGGGGCCCTCACTTTAGGAAGGACATTGAAGTGCTGGAGCGGGTCGGGAGAAGGACAACAGAGCTGGTCTGAAGCACAGGGCTGGGTGTGTTCAGCCTGGAGAAAAGAAGGCCCAAGGGAGACCTTACTGCTCTCTACAATTGCCTGAAAGGAGGTTGTAGGGAGGTGGGGGTTGGCCTCTTCTCGCAGGCACCTAGTGATGGAACAAGGGGAGATCGTCTTAAGCTGCACCAGGGGAGGTTTAGGTTGGGCATTAAGAAGAATTTTTTCACGGGAAGGGTGGTTAGACATTGGAATGGGCTACCCAGGGAGGTGGAGTCACTGTCCCCAAAGGCATCTAAGGAAAGACTGGACGCAGCACTTAGTGCCATGGTCTAGTTGCCATGGTGGTGTTTGGCCATAGGTTGGATTTGATCTCAGAGGTCTTTTCCAACCTAATTGATTCTGTGATCTGTTTTCCAATGGAAAATTAAATACAATGTTACTTCAATTCAAACTTATCCATTAGGTAAAACAAACAAATCATGCAAGACCTGTAGAAAACCAGAAGGAGATGTCAACTCTCTTCTGTAACAAAGAAAAATCCAAAATTTCTTGAAATTAAAAAGTATAGGTAGTTAGCAACTAAAAAGGAAAGAGTTCTGATTATCTTGGCCCTATAGTATCTTCTTGGCATTACAAACCAGATTGAATTGAAAAAAAGAAAATAAGTTTTTTTGGTTTTGTTTTTTTTTTTCTTTTGATAGCTGAATTGATATAGCTGGATCAGGAGGTCAACTGCTCCTATTCCTGCAGTGCATTTCTAAATCTACCTGAAAATTGACAAAAGGTTCAAGAACTACTGTTGGAAAAAAGTCTGCCTAGAGATGTGTACACTGTGCCGTTGCATAAATGTTGTGCTTTTGTTAAAGACTAGCTCTAAGGTTTCCAAACAAGTTTGTCTTCAAATCCATTTATTTGCCTTGTACAGATTCGAGAGCACTTTAGCATCTCCTCGGGGTGCTTCCCTCTTTCTTCAGTTGGCTCCAACAAGCATCATGAGGTTTCTAAGTAGTTTTACCACACCTTTTGATGCCTCCGAAGAAGAAGTGTTCCCACAAGGCCAGGACGGCAGAGCTGGTTTTCCTTGAGAGGCCACGGGCAGGACCCATCCATTGTTATGAAACTCCACTGCATTCAGCTGAGAATCCCAGACGTGTGCCTACAAAACCTGTGGACCAGAACACCTCTGTTGCTTGGGTTGGTATAAATTATCTTTCCTCCATTGTCTCACGACAACAGTTTTCAAGTTTCTCCTGTTTGTCTTAACAGAAAGTTACCTGTGCTGCATATGGAAAATCAGTAGTCCAGACCTGAATTCCCTGTATCAGCCTAAAGCATAAATAAGTGCTTGAGTTGCTTCACACTCTAAGAACAAATACTAAGGTCTTGGTTATTTGAACACATAAACTGTGGGCAGTCTCTACTGATTGATGACTATTTGTCTTCTAGAAAAATAATTCCCATCAGGAAAACAATGTTTTCCTTGGCAACTGAAAACCCTGCACATAATAAATATTAGGGGAGATTTTTCTTATTGAATTGCTGTTTAAAATAACTGCCGAACTCTAAATGTTACTTGTTAAAGTACTGGATGCATTGCTTAAATTGACAGTGCTAAATTTAGAGAACATAGGTTTTCCCTTCAGAATTATTTGTTCTAACCTGCTCTCTTTTCCATTCTCTGTGTTTTGAATAGTTTCTCTCCCTACCAATCTTCTGATGGGTTCCTTTTCTTGGCACTGTTTGCAGTGTCCTAAAATACTCCTTATATCGTGTAATGTAAAGATTTACTTTTTTAAAGCAAACAGCTGCAGGAAAGACAGACTGTTCCTACACAACAGTAGTCATCACCTAGGGGAGCTCTGTTTAAACATTATTGCTGCTTGACTCTGCTCTTCACAAAGCAAGCTCAGGAAGTGTGGTTTCAAACCTGCATGGAACATTCCTTTGTTCCTGTTGACCTGGAGGTATTTTTGTGATGTCTTAACCTTGAAGTAGAACATCTTCAATTTTTTTTCTTTTTTTTTTTTTTTTACATCCTTGAGGCAGTTAGCTCTATGATTTCTGAATCACTAAGTAAGTGCTGTGAATAAGCATTCTTTTTGTTTGGAAGAGGTGGAAACATCCACACTCTTTGGTAGCTCTTTGATTCCAAAAATACAACAATTCTAAAATTTGTTTGAAGCTATCAGCACTGAAACTGTTAGATATTTTTCAATTTGGAAACTGTGCCTGGGGGCATCCTCTGCAGAGTGTCTGTCAACTTGTTTCAGTGGAAACTGATTTTCTGCTCCTCTCTTTTTGGCATTATCTAAGTTCTTCATATCTTTTCCACTGCTAGGTTCCTGCATAGGTAAAACCTACCCTACATGTTCTCTGAAGCCAGGAAGCCATATCCTTAAAATCAGGGACTATGTTAATTATGTATCAGGATACAGTTATTACAGAATCACTTCTCTTTTCCTGCACAAAGGCTTTGCACTCAAACAGTTCAGCTGTACAGCAGCCAATCACCATCCTTAGTTAAACTGCACTCAGTTTTTTGAGGAGCTATGTAGTAACTTAGGAATGCTGGAGATCTGTAGTTACCGGAGCAAGAACTCGTCTTGGTCTGCTCTTGGGAAAAGCAAATGGGAATCTGAAATGGAGTCTGACTCTTTTGTTGATAATCAGGAAGACAAAGAACACTGTAGTAAAAGGATTTCCAGGGTATGAGTAAGAGTCCAGAATCATTCAAAGAAATACAGACTGTTGAGTTTGGACCATCTATTATAGAAAGCTGATTGTAGAACTAGATTTTGGGTGATCTGTTACTTCAGAATACAGAAATTAACAATGTTTTGAAACAAAGATGTTTTGGAGGAAGACTTTGAACACCATATTAACATAATCTAGGGTGATTGAGCTAAGTGGGCATTCTTTAATAATTTTATGTTGCTCTCTCAGTTCAGCCTCTACTTCTTTGGGGGAGGCTGAGGATTTAGTTCATTGAATCTATTTGAGTTATGCTAAGAAAGAAAAGGATCCATTATGAACTTTCTTAAATCTCCAGGGGTTCCAGGAGTAGACACCTCTTAGATTTCCTTTAAAACCCAAATCTTGAGTTCTTTATAAGTTGCCAGAGAATAGCTCACTTGCACCCCAATGACTTTACAGAGAAGAGTGGCAGAACATGATGTTGAAGTTCAGAGGTATCTCTTGAATAGCAGCTTTTTTAGTGACTCATTTGCTTTGCTGCAGACCAGATTACTCAATGAACACACTGAAAAAAGGTGGGAAAGTAGAATCAGATTGGCATTACTTGTCTGGAGAAAAGGGTTGGGTTTTTATCTTAGTATTATGTCTTTTCCTTCAGGTTTCCCCACAATTTGACACAACTAAGTCAGTGGTGTTGAAAGCATGCCAGAAGAAGCATCGTGGCCCTCACAAGCCCTATAATCAGGATGCCAACCACAGTTCATTTCATGCAGGAGGAACTTGTCGAGGAGCTGTAGCCTGCAGATTTCCTCCTTTAACTTTTGAAAATCCAGCAGGACATGCAGTCCCTCCGTTGGATGATGCAAATGGCTTGAGAAAAAAGGCACAATGCTCTCACAACCAGCCTAAGAAAGGGACAGCAGCAAACGCCACCATCCAGGGAAAGAGTCCAGAGAACTGTGGAGAGTCTGCTCCCCAGCCTGTGGAGCAACAAGTCCTTAGTCCACCAGATGCAGAGGCTGCACAGGTTCCTTCCCCAAGGAACGGGAGATGCAGCAACACTCTGTCACAAAGTAGCCATGCCTGGCATCCAGAAAAAGAGCTGGCATTTGGTATTGAGCCCTGTGGGAGAGGGGAGTCGGCAGCAGTACTGGTTACAGATACTCCCGAGCACGAGTATGGAATAAAGGTCACCTGGAGACGGCGGCCTCATATAATGAAGTACCTGCGGGGGCAAGGGAAGCTGAGCGCTGCTGACATCCTGGTGAAAGCAAACATGAAGATCTCGAGGAGACAGGCCCACACCTGACCTGGCGGGAGCAGCCGCTCTGCTGCGTGCAAGGACACGCCCAAACAGACGATGTCGCCTCGGGGGCTGAAGAGGGGATTTTAGCTAGGTCCCCTACTGCGCCTCTGGCAGAGCCTCCGAGAAACTCCGAGGCGGGCGCGGGAGAGGGTCTCGGCGACGGGGGAGGGGTGTCTTTCGGGGCGGTGTTCCCTGGAGAAGTGTCTCTGGAAAGGGCTCTGTGCCCCACGTGGTTCCCGCCGAGGCAGCTCCCCAGCCCCCGGCGGAGGCGGCGGGCGGCTCCCGTGGGGAGGGACGGGGGCGGCCGTTGCGTTCCGCCGCGCGTGCGCGGCGCCGCGGCCAATCGGCGGGCGGCGTGCTCGCGGCTTTGGCCAATGGCGGCGCGCCTCAGTGCCGCGCGCCGTTGCTAAGGGTAGCGGCGGGCGGGGGCCCATAGCAACGGCGGGGCCGCGATGGACGGAGCGGGGGGACCGGGCGGTCCCGCCGCCCACAGGTGAGGGGGCTCGGGGCGGCGGTGGCGTCCGCGGGAGCTAAACGGCCTCGGCACGGCCTGCCTCGCGTGGCAGCAGCGCCCGGTGCCGGGATGAGCGGCCGCAGCGGGGCCCGGGCGGGCGGAGCCGCACGGCAGCGGCCACGCGGGTCGGCGCTGCCTCGGTAACACCCGCGTCCCGCAGGCGGGCGACAGCCGTGCTGCTGTTTAATGTGTTTTGTGTGCTTCACTAAATACTTGTGGATTAAACTGGTTCTATGGTGTCTCAGTGAACTCTTGGTTTCTAGGCGCTGCTGTGAAGCGTTTCCCTGGTGTTATTCAGCCCCTCTTCTCCTAATGAAGCTCTCTGGGTATATAGTACCACTCTCGGCGTGCCTTTCCAAGAAAAAAGGGAGGAATAACTGAAATGAACTCAACTGATGTAGTAGGGAAAACAGCTGTGAACTGTGGAGAAGAGGTTTTGGAAAGACGTTATGCTTGTGTCACTTAAGTAGCTTAAAATCGAAATTATTTGAAATTAATGTGAGTATACAGGCAACCAGTGAAAACGGGTTTTGGCAGAATTAGTGTGATTAGTGGCAAGAAACCCAGGAAAACCTATCTTGTGTGCCTCTGTTGTTTGGATAGGGAGAAATAAAGCAAGTAAAGAGAGAAACCTAAACTTCGGGTAGTTGAATTATAATGAATGCAATGTAGAAGGGAAACAGTATTTATTTATTACACACATTATTACATTTGGTAATTTAAGCTGAGGATGAAAAGCATCAATAGAGTTAGAAAGGGTCCTGTAATTGCTTGAGTCCACCAAATATGCTATGGAACAGTAGATTACTTCTTTATGCACACTTGAATGACCTTGGGTTGTCTAGCAGTTCTGGGAACAATTTTAAAGGAAATTATGTCCAGATACATGTAAATTTCCCTGCACAGTAGACATTTAAATTTGACAGAGGTGATGCTACAGGAAATAATGCTGCTTTGCTGATAAAAGTTCTACTGGCATAACTTCTCTCTGCTAAGAAACTTGCCCTGTGTACTTTTATGGGTGTCCCACAGAAACAGGCTGACAGTAATGACAGTTCATATGATAGATACTTCCTTCCCATCCCAGTTTATTCAAGAAACATCCATTCTTTAGCTTTCTTAGTCCCTATGGTTAAAGTAAGAAAACTAGAATGCGTGAACCTAAAGAAAAGCACATAGTTTTAAACTAGATCTGTAAGGCTTGTTATTTTTAGGGACCTGACTCTGAACTTGGAATGTTCATCAACATTGTCATGCATTCGAGAAAAACAAATGTCAGTATTCATAGGGAGGCTCTTATTTTTCTGAGATGACAATAGTAACAATTATCCAGAAGTCACTAATCTGGTTACTAAAACTCTTGTTTGGTAAAATAATTGTCCAAACAGTGGATTTTATAGAAAAGGTAAATGTGATACATAGTAACTGCCTCTTCATGGCAAGGAAGATACTACAGGTAAAGCTTTAAACAGCTGTACCTGAAAACTGGTTGGCAGCTTTTTTTTTTTTTTTTTTGTTATTTTTTCCCCCCGGGGCTGGAATGCCTTTACCATTGAGCAATGGGGAAAATACACATAAAGATATTGAAATTATTTTATTTCTGATGGACAGAGGTGAATATTACCAGTCAAAAACTAATGCATATTGTTTTGTAAGTGTGCTGTGAGATACAAGATGATGAATAGACAGCAGAGATCTTGGATTTAGGCCATCTGCAGGCTGAGGCTTGCAAATACAGTGTTGTGTTAGACTTTTCTTCCATTGGAGGTGGCTGCAACTGAAATTGCTCAACTTCATTTTAAAGTTTGACTTTCGGGTAGACATGGCACAAGTGTCTTAGGAAATTACGAGCATGATGGTGCTATTTCATGGTTTTGATAAGTGCTATACCTTCTCTCTTATTTGGGAAAGTATTTGGAGACTCAGCATGAAATAATGAATGTTGAATACAGTAGAAACATTCAGATAAAAATAATTCTGAATCACTGTAAGCTTTTAAAATATTGTGAAGGAAATGTGTTTCTTATGGTAGAATGTATTTTAGAATCCTGAGACCAATGGACTTTGGTCTTTTGCACACATATTAATCACACAGTGTACAGGAATACTTAAAGCTTCCCACATGCTGCATTGCAAATATGCTTCAGGTGCTGACTTGCAGATGTCATGTAAAACGAACATAATTTTCAGGGGGCAAAAATCTTGACTGAGATCTACAGAGAAGACAAAACTGGATGTCAGTTATGGTGGTCCTGCCATCATTTGGATGCTTCCTTGGGGTCCAGACATGCATCGGTTAGTGGCTCTCAGTTTGTGAACTCAGGAACTCTGGGATATTTCCTCAGTGTCTCCAAAAGTTAATGAAGAAAACCAGCCTGTTGCAAATAAGCTCAATTTTCAAAATCTTAAGAGCTCACGGATTAAGAAAAGTTGAAAGCTAATTTCAGTAGTAATATTGTTATCCAGCCAAAAGCCCTTTCCACATTTTAAAAACCTAAGTGTAGTTGAGGTTGTCAGGACTCTCCATACCTGCTGGGCTTGAGTATTTTGTATAAATGCAGCATCATTATGATTTTGTTGAGAAAAAAGACAAAATACTTTTCTAGTTATTTTAACTGTACTTAAAAAGTAGAGAAGACAGAGAAGTTTAAAATTCCTCTTAAAAGCCTCTCACCATCTCTGTTAGTCCTTGGGTTTTTTATTTAGCCACCAGTGACCTTAAAGTTACAAGAAGCATTTATTAAATCCCAGGACTTCTAATTCTGCAAGTCTTATCCTCAGATGAAAGAGAATTGGCTTAATATCCGGTTTGCTTCACCCCTTTTAACTCTAAACTTTATAATGAAGAAATCTGTCCAAAGTGAGATAAGCCTGTAAATATTTTATGAGTGTGGTTGATTCGTACTCCTCAGAGTACAGATTCAACCGAAAAGAAAACCTTTTGCAATTTGATGCTGCTGCTGTTAATGTGAATGGAGGAGCCACCTACATCTTCCTGTGATGTGGACAGCAGTGGCAAGAGAAAAGGCGACAATGTGTAACTAAAATTTTCAGATACAGTTTGAGATTCACTTGGTAGCAGCAATTGCAAAGAGATATCCTAAAGCTGAACTTGTCAGTTCTGATCCAACTGACAAAGTTGATCAGAAAGAAATTTTCCAGCTCCCGGCCCCGTTTGTGAGAAGTTGCTTTCTCACAAAGGGAGCTGAGAACCAGGAGAAGTTTATGTAAACCATCTTATGTGTTTTCATAAACTATATTTTGCAGGTGGTGTTTTTTACATCTTGTTATTCCAACTTGTTATTCTATAACTAACCAATGATGCTAAAGAAGTGTTCACTCAAGAACCAATAATTGTGCCCTTCTCTAGCGACCTTGGATATATAAAGGGAAAGATTTTCTTAACAAATGGCTTTTTTTCATCTGAAGTTTATGCTGCTATTTCGCCATCATCAAACTCAACAGCAACATGAACTTGTTTGAATTATCGCTTTAGTATTTAGTAAGTTCTTTTCCCGTCTCTTGTCACCTTGAATTTAGGTTAATGGTGACCCATTTTTTCATAGAGAGCCATTATTTTTCTCTTCTGCTTTTTTCTTTCTGCTTTTTTTTTTCTTTTTTTTTTTTTAATCACTGTTGGTGTGGCACTTGTAGAAGGGACAAATGCGCTGACTTAACATAATTATGGCTTTGTATGTGTGAAAAAATCCTGCAACCAGACTTGCACTGGGAGAGGTCCAGACTCTTGTTCTGTTGCTGAGGCACAGCTGAGTGATCTCCAAAATAAAACTGTGTTGTAATTGGGTCATGGGATGAATTCTCTTCTCAGTGGATTTGCTGATATGCTTGGTGATGTTGCCTTAGACTACTGCAAGAACATTCACGCCAACTCTTAGTGCTCTTTAAAACATATTCTGTGGGATGTTTGAACTCTTAACTGCCTGTGTTCTTGCTTTAGGAGTCTAGGTCCTTCTACATTCCTTTCCAGCTTTGCATTTTTATGTGATGTTTGAGGCAAAAAAAGAACAAAACTAAAATCTAGCCAAGTTACCCAGTTTGAGATCAAAATGACATTTTGCTGTTTCTGTCTTTTTAATGACTTTCCCTTTCAACTCTTCTAAAATTAAAAAAAAATCTGGACTGGGAATAGGGGTCCACAATCAGTTCTCGAGTGTCAGTTCAGAAAATTTCATGTTCCTTTCCCTATTTTTAGTTTGCAATACTATAAGACAAGTGCAATTCATATTGTCAAGTGTTATGCACTTGTTTTCAGGGAACTTTTGAGTTTTGTTACCTGGTCTGGGTTAAGCATAGCATGTTCTATTTAGCTGCTGACTTTGTTGCTAGGAGAGAATAGTGGCTGCTCTACATTTCACTGGTTTCATGTTGTAATGAGGTACAACGTCAACAAAAGTGACAGGCAAGGTTTAATAATTCACAAACAGAAGATCACAGGAGACAGCATTCCAACCCCCCAGGGATCTTGCTCTCCTCTTTTCTTGGGCAGAAGTGTTTCTATAAGTGAAATGACCATGGGGATTTGGAGCATGTAATTGAGAGGACATTGAATAGAAAGGTGAAGTTCTGCTTGTGGAATAAATTTATCTTTCTTTTCCTTAGCAGAAACCTAAGTTTTGTTAGGTTCACCTGAATAAACCTGAAGCATAGTGCTCTGCAGTTGTAGTGGTGGTTAGGAGCTGAGAAGTCCTGACTCATGAAGTCACCAGCTGTGAACTCTTGAAGGAATATGCCTGACAGGAGGTTCCCTGTCTCTCTTTTCTTGAAAGAATTGTAATGAAAACTCAGTTGAAACCCTCTGTTTGGCTGCACACTTAAAGTTTATGTGCATATTCTTATGGTTGTGTTCCTCTGTACCACCCTCCCAGCATTGATAATGGCTTTGATGGTTAATGGCTTGTGTGGATTTCTGCCTTCCCTTGGCCTTCCTTCCAGGAGAAGAATACTACTTTCACTTTAGGTTTGCAGAAATGAATTTATCTGAGACTTCTGGCTAAGGAAAATAAGAATCTCCTTTCTGTTCTCTCAGTATAGTATAGCAGAGAATGATTCAGGCTTTTGTTTGCACTCTTCTTTATAGTCCAAATAGAAGTCATACTAGCTTCTGTCCAGAGAGTGCTGATTCATTTTCCTTGCTCTGTTCCCTTGTTCCAAGTAAGAGGAGCTAATCTTTGGTACTTGATAAGTCGCTTTTTGAATGGTGTGTAAAACAGTAGTCAAAATAGTTCTGAGCTCAGTATATAACCTTTTCATGATGCTTTTATTCCTGTGGCATTTTCTTGTAACAGTATGTATTCTTTATTTTCATCTAGTTTATGCTCTCAGACTTGGGATCTAAACTTGTGATCTCTAGAATCCAACCAGACACAATCACAGAGGCTGGAAGGGGCTTCTTGAGATGATCTGGAGCAGCCCCACTGCTTAAGCAGAGTTGGCTGGAGCAGATTGTACAGAATGATGTCCAATTGGGTTTTGAATATCTCCAAAGACAGAGACTACAATCTTCCTGAGCAACCTGTTCCAGTGTTTGACTACTTTCTCAGGAAAATTTTTCCTTGATGTTGGGTAGAATTTCATGTGGTTTAGTTTGTGTCTATTGCCTCTTGCCCTATCAGAAAGCACTGCTGGCTTTATTAGCTTTACACCCTTCCATCAAGTATTTATATGTGTGGATAAGTTACCTCCTGAGTCTTCACTTCTCCAGGCCCAGTTCTCTCACCTCATCCACAAGATACTCTGGGCCCTTAATCACCTTCGTGGCCCTTTGCTGGTTTGCTGCAGTATGTTCATATCTTTCTTGCTCCCAGGAGCCCAGAACTGGGCACAGCACCTCATGTGTGGCTTCACCAGAAGAGGAGTGGTGTGCAATCCCTCAACCTGCTGGCAGTGCTGCCCCTAATGCAGGCCAGGGTGCTGTTGGCCACCTTTGTCTTGAGAGGGTGAATTGCTGGATAAACTCGTTGTCCAGCAAGACAATATGAATCAATTTCTGAAAAACTAATCTCAACAAACAGCATATGCTTTATTCTTTGTTTAACCATAATTCAGCTTTTCTCCTATGGACCTTTCATTTCTCAATATTCTATTACTTTACTAGCAGGTTCCTGTTTAATCCACCTGAACATTAATTCTTCCTTATTGAGGGTGTGTTTGTGTAGGTCAGCTTCAAGACTTCTCTGAGCCAAACTTAGAAACACTAACCCTTGTTCAATGTCCTTGTTTACTAGATATTTGTATCTTCTTCTACCTTCAAGCTTTTACAACTACAACTGAACCTAAAATCTTTGCTTTATTTCCAAAACCTGTTTTTCTCACTCCATCTGAAAGCCTTCTCACCTTTTGCATTTCCCACAGGTGTGTAATAGTGCAGAGTATGTCCCACTGCACTTCTGAGATGATCATTTTATGCTGGGGTTTTGTGCTTCCACAGTTACCATTTTTAAACTGAAAGCAGGTGTGATCTTTGAGTGCTCATTTTACCTTGCCTGCACAGTTCTGTTTTACCTTACAAAATCACTGGGACATGTTCTGTAAAGGAAAGAGAAACTTGTGTATCCTGTACTGATAAATCCTCTTTTCTCCATTGACTTGGCTGGGGTCAGTCAGTACTAAACTGCATCATTATTTACCTAGTTACATTTGGCATGTGAACAGTCACCCCAAATGGATGCAGGTATGGAAAACAGTGCTGCAAGGAGAGGCTTGGATTAAATTCACTCCTTCCATGGGTTTGGCCAACAAAAGTAATTATTAACCTGTTAATGTTTCATAACAAAAGAATGTTTGTAGCATGTGCCCCTCAGATTAGTTTTTTTTTTAATTCCTTCCTTCAGCACATTATTCCTGTTGCTATGAGTTTTTGGGGCAGCTGTTTTGCCACAATACAGGTGAAACATATGCATATATGTGTAGATACAAAAAAGAATATACATCTATTCTTCAGAATACCAGCCTTTTCAGGGATTTTTTTTGTGGGTGATGGGCAAGGGCAGATGGTTGGTGTTTTGATTTGGATATTTTTTATATGCTTCTGATCTATGTGGATTTAAAGAAAAGTATCTGATAATTTACAATGAAATTCCATTTTTAAGCCCAGAGGTAGATAGAAGCAGAAGTTTTAAAGGATTAGCTTGTCTTTTTGTTTCTTTAGGATCTTTTTAAAGTTGTAAATTGTTCAGATATTTGATACAAGTTATTGGCAGGAATATGTAGTGCCTAGAGGATTCAGGTATATTTTGAAATGAAGTAGGATATACAGATCTCAATGCTTGTCTCTAGATACTCCCTCAATCCACACTGGAGTGGCAGTTGAGTTTATTGTTCTTATTAGCTCATTTTATACTTATTTTCAAATATTCTGAGATAAATCTAATTCAATATGTATCATGTGGGACATAATTTCTATATTAAAGAATATCCAAGACAGTCTTTTATTCACTCATTCAGAATTGCTTCCAAAACTAGGTGTTCACTCTTTCCATGTCATTGTTCTCATAATATGTTCAGTAGTGAAAAACTTTACAAACCAATTCTGTGAACCCTTTCTTAAAACATTATTCTATTGGCATTGGTGTTTCTTGGGGTGGGGAGGGATCAAAGGTCAAAATTATTCCACTGAGAGAGGATTCTTTCTGTAAGAAAGGCAGACAAACTAAAACTTGCCCTTATTGAAGTATCAACTACTTGAAAATAATTTGATGAAATATTGCTGCAACTTTAGCTGTGTCACTTAGAAATAGGTGTGGCATTTTATGGCTGATTTGAAGCAGATCAGTTTACTTTGGAAGACTTACTGGTAATTAATTATGAAGGAAGGAGTATCCTGTGTTTGCCAAAACCCCCCACTCTTCTGCCTTAGGGAAGGCAGAAAAATTTGGTAATCTTCACTCTTATGGATGGTATGCTGTGCATTTTCCCAAAAATGTGCAATTATAGCTGTGTCAGGACTCTGCTCTTTTGTGGATCGGAAGCTGCATTACAAATAAATTTTGTTCCTCAACCAATTTCCAGAGACAGTATTGCAATTTTTGTTTGGAATATATCTTATAAAAGATAAGAATCTTTCTTCAACTAATGTCTTTTCTACAGCTTCTGTTTTCTTTCATAGCTCTAGTTCAGATGAGAACAATCCCCAGGAAAGTTTTTGGAGGGTTAAGAGTGAAAACACCTTCATACCAGCTGACTCCACATTTTGTACTGAAGTTGCTTTTACTTGCACTTCTACTGCTAAAAATAAAATCTAATGGATGAAGATGTGGGCCACAAGCCACATTCTTCTCATTCCCTGATTTTCAAGTTCTGGGAGTATTGCTGAGAGACATAACTGCTGCTACCACATGAATAAACTGTCCTCCAAAGGAAAAAGGAATTACATGAGCTTTGTAAAATTCCTGATGGAAGCATTCCTCTATAGATAAGAAATAGAACATAAAATATTGGGAAGATTTGTGGACCAAAACGATATTATTGTGCCTTGGAGCTCCTTTAGAAGAAGTAGAGCAATGGAAACAACTAAAAATTTAAGGATCTGAATGATTAATATATAGGTTCATATTCCCACTAGTATCAAAAGATTGTGTTTATTGAAAGGATTTCTGTGTCAGACTGATAAAAAAATACCAAGCTTGTTTGTAACAAGGCATAGTAAACTCAAGATCTAGTTCACCTTAAAATGATCTGGAAGTTTCTGCTGGACACTTTCCCTGAATATCTCTGCCAAGCTAATGACTGTCTGAAACTTTAATAACTTCCCTAGAGCTGTGCACAAATAGGTAAAATTTCCTAAATTTTTCTCACTAAGAATTGAGTGCATATACTGTGCTGATATGTGCTATAAAGATATTTAGAACAGTTAAAAGGCAAATCAAATTATCTTTCCTTCTCTTGGGTCAGATTTTCATTTAAGGTTGGAGTGGAGTCTGTTTCTGTCAGCTGGTCTGACCTTCCTCCTAAAAGAGGCAGCCAACCTTACTTTTTCTTTACCAAACCTTTAACTACTTGAATTGCAGGATAGATTTGGCTATCTGGGAAACTTCAATCTTCAAGGCTTTGCTGTGTTGTTTGTTTAGGAGGAGAAACTGAATATAGTGTTTCTTTATTGTAATAAGAGGAATGTACATTTTGTTGAATGCAGGGAAAACTATCATGGTATTTTCCTTTGTTTAACATATTTTAAATATGTCTTTCCAGTAAGTTCTCAGTCATGTAGAACATTTTGTCTCTACAGGCTGCTCTTTCCTGTGGCTTTTCTTACTTTCTCTGCTTATTGCCTCTCGCTCACAACTGCAGCCAGTCAATTCCTTTCAAAACTAGTCCGTGATAAAGACAACCTTTTTTTTTTTTTTTGACTCCTTTTAGCTTCAACAGTCAGTATATAAAGGGGATTTAATTGAAATAACTTGAAAGAAGAATACTTAGCTCTCCCATTGGGGATAAGCACACCTGAAATAGGAGGTAAACTGTAGCCTTAAGTCTACAACAGCAACTTTTAACATAAAATAACATTCAAGCTTGATTAAAACCTGTTGTTTTCTGTTGAAAATCCACAGGTCCATGTTATCCTAATGGTTAATTAGTCACAGTGTTAAATAAAAAATTTATTTGCAGTCTGAATTTGTTTAGCTTCAGTTATTTATGTCTGGATTTTATTGTCTTCTCTCTCATCAATGTAATTTGTACCCTCAAATCCATGGAATACAGTGTAGTGTATTGATTTTTCTCTTGAATAAACTGTAGAATACACTGAAATCTTGCTAAGAGGTGCACTTTCCAGTCCTTGGTCAATTTGTTCAGCTTTCTGTTGAACTCTCTTCAATTCTTCAGAGTCCTTTCTCTTGTGTGGACCTTGGACAGAATAGAAGAATGTTTTCAGGCTGGTGGATAGCTTTTCTACGTTCTGCTTTAATATCAGGGTTTTTCATTGTTCTGAGTTGGATTATACTGTGAGTTTGTGTTTGGCTGATTCAATGATAATTGTTGCCAGGTGCTTAGAACATAAGTATTTTGGTTGTTTTTTTTTTCTTTTTTCAAGTACAGCATATTCAGGAACACAGACAAGCTGCAATGAAAACAATGAAAGAGTGTTAGCTCTGCTTATCCACAGCTTGTAATGCCAAAATTTCAGTGTTACTGAAAAATATGTCCATTCTGAAAGAACTGTCAATAGATGTAGTGTGCCTTTTTTACAGAAAGGAAAATAAACTAGACAAAAAGGAAGCTTCAATTGCATATGTGAATATTTGTTAAATAATTTGTGAGTTGCATCTTTGTTGTGGTTGTTTGCTATTCTGAAAATGGTAAGGAAAGACCAAATACATTTATAATAAATTTGTTGCATATTCCTATTACAACAATTTAATTCCTGATTATGAAATGAAAACCAGGCTGATTCTGATTTCAGTAGGAATTTGAGATGCTACCAGTTGAAAATAAAACTTTTTGCTCCATATTGGCCTGTGTCAAATCTGTGAACCTCTCTGTGTCTTACCATCTTCTTCCATGTTTTATTAAACAGTTGCTTTCTCACTCTCATTTTTATTCTGTATCCTGGATTATCAGTAGTCTTTCCTTGTATGTTAGGTTCTGGGTAATTTTTCCTTTCTCTGGGGCACGTGTCTGTTACCTGTCATGCAGCTCCAGCAGGATTGCAGGTGGATTCTGGCAAGTGTAGCAGTGGGGTCTGTGGGCAGGGTCTGTAGGCTGCTGTGCTGCAGTGATTGGGGAGAGAATACAGTCTATAGTAACTACATTGTTACAGACTGCTTGAAAATTTTCAGTTCTTATTTATCAAAGGTAAATGGGCAACTGGTTTGGTGGTTGGGATTTTTTTTCCTAACCGCGGTGTTGTAGCTATGGAAATTCTGCTTATTTTTCCTGTTCCTGATGGATATTTAATTGTTTTTATTGCACATAAACCATTCAAACAGAAAAGCAAAGCAAAGAGCACAGGGGTTTGGTGTGGGAATGTCCAAAGAGCACTGATCTGCGTTGTCAGTCCAGCTGAAGGAGGATTCCTGTTTGAAGCCTGCAGCTGGATTAGCACGCCACTTACATTCCTTAGTGGTGAGCTGTGGGAGTGACTCTGGCACAGCCTTTTCCTGTTAGAGTTTGTAATAACACCAACCCTGCTGTGGCGGGTAGAAAAAGGTTTGAAGTGTGGGAAGATCTTTTTTGACTGGTTATTATGTTACACTTTCATAATGACGAAATGCTGGGAGAAAGGTTGCAGGAGCAATAAATAAAAAGTGTGAAATTGGTGTTTTTAAGCTACTGTTTATAGTGCCACGTTTCTCATGACTTTAGTTTTTTATTTTACTGCTTGTCTGAATCCTTGCACTTTAAAAATGGAAAGCATTGATGGTTGCTTTCATTTTGTGGCCTGCTACTCGGCAATTCTGGTCTGTGTTTAAATTGTAAGAGAGGACACTTTGTTATCTTTTTGCTTTATCAAGCTCTGTGACCTGTTAGAATCTTTGTTTGAGCATCAGTTAGGTGGCTGGAGCTGAGGCACTGTGTAGTCTGTGTTATGCTCCTGTTACATTATGTAACTTTATTTCAATGTGGGTAGAAAATAATTCAACATACAAAATAAATAATTTTCACTGAAGATTTCCACAAGGCGTGTATGTGAGTCTTACTATTTCAGCATTCTGTCATCTTCCAGGTAGAAAGGAAACCCTGTACACTTATTTCCTAAAGTGGTAGTGTTTATTTCTTTTGATTTTCTAAAGAAGAGACTCACACTGTTTGGGGATACATTTTCATGTTAGGAAAAGCAACAAAACCACAGACAGCAGCTTGTATCTACACAGGACACCTTTGTAGTGTCCCTCAGAATTTGTCTCTAAGTCTACTGTTGATTGCAGGTACATAGATTGCTTTATAACAAGTTCTTGACTGCAGTTAACAAATGTCATCAATTTCTTAAGTCAGTGTATGAGGAGAAAGGGAATATTCCCTCTCCCTTTTGTTTGTTGTTGGTTGGTTTTGGTTTTTTTTTGTTGTTGTCAATATTTTAAGTGGAACTTTCTGTTTCCCCTTCCTTTTTTTTTGTTTTTGGTTGTTTTTGTTTTTTTTTGTTGTTGTCAATATTTTAAGTGGAACTTTCTGTTGTTTTTCAGACTTTGCTCCCTTTTGTTTGTTGTTGGTTGGTTTTGGTTTTTTTTTGTTGTTGTCAATATTTTAAGTGGAACTTTCTGTTGTTTTTCAGACTTTGCTAAGGGTGGCCTTTTCCATCACCTATGCTATAAAAAATAAGCATGTCACCTTTTATGCTGAAGTTTCATGTAACAACTGTTGTATATTGTGCTGCACTCAGTAGATGTGCTTCTGCTTGTTTCTTTCTTAAACTGTGGCTGTTTTCAAGTGAAGATGACTGTATTACTACAACTGTTGCTTTGGGGATACACAAGAGCTCTCCATCCCTATTCAAGAAAGACACTAATTTTTCCAGGCCTTCCATTCCCTTAGAATCCAAGACACTGTGTATTACAGATCCATATGAGGAGTAACATCAGTTTTTAGAAACAAGATGTTTTCAAGGTCTTAGACCTGTTATGTGATACTTCAAATGCATTAGGGAAAAAAGTATAGAAATAAGGAAACTGTGGAGTGAAAAAGCAATGGCAGTCATAACTTGCTTTAAAATACTACTAGTTGGACAATTAGTATCAATTTTAGAGTATGCAAGTTGTTATATATTATGTGTGTATACAGAACTCTTTTTCTGCATATTTCAACCATCCAGACCAGGGCCTGTGTTGGCTGGGTTAGTCTGTCATTAAGGGCCTCTGATCTGTCATCTGCTTTCCTGAAATTGAGTCAAATGTGGCTTTGCTAGGGTTTAAGGGGACTCTGAGGCTTTTCTTCTCTCCTTGGCTCAGTGTGCTGTAATCCAATTTCCATGGCGTGTGTCTTGCAGAAGCCCCACCTCTCCTCTCTCCGTCTCTCTCCATCCCTGGTTTTCCTTGTTAGGGTTATATTCAGCACTGGCTGCCAGCTCATGACTTCACATCATCGGACATTTATGGGTACCTAGACCAGACAGAGAATTTCCTGTTTAAATTGAAATTGTGGCTTGCCTTGCTTTTCTGCATGCTATTAATAAAATATATAATGTTTGTCTGTTTCCCACATTAAGTATCTTCTTCCTGATGTTTTCTCACTTCCAGGGAGGTCTTTGTCAAAGCTGTGTTGAAGGAAAGAGCACAGCTGTGATTAGCAGAATATGTGCTTAATAGTCAATTAACATTTCCCCTTTGTGGGGTTAACTGCTCTAAATTGCATTTTATGTAATAATTCATTATCATACAAAAGAAAATGGGAAGTCTATATGGATCACAACTTAGAAGAAAAAAATAGAGTTCTTATGAAAGTTTTCTATAAAATACTGAAAAGGGAAATAAGGTTTTTTTTACCTTTAGGAATTAATGTCAGGTGAATACAGGTTCTCTCAGATATTAACAGTAGTTCTGGAACATCTGGCAGGAAGAGAAAATGATGTAGGTTTGACTCCAAGACAAAACTGAGTTAATTTAGAATTGGGTATCCTATGAAGGAGCAGGGACTTTACTGAATCAATCAGAACTGTGTTAAGGCTTCAGGTGTGAATTGTCTCCTAGCCCCACCTCAGTAGAGGTTTCTAATCCATCTACCAATAATGAAGTCTTTGATGCTTTCAAAATCTTTCCAGAATAGTTAAGTAAGGGGTCTAAACTAGAGTTCAGTCTTATTTATGACAGAATATGACGTATGTTTTATTATTAATACCTTGCGTGTTTGTCTTCTTGTGACATGAAAGTAATGTCTAAGTCATTTTTTAAGTCTTGATGGTGAAGTTGTTGTCTGAGAATACCCTGTGCTCTTGTAATGCAGCCTGTTTAATAGCAATAATGAATTAATTTGTCTGTTTTGCTTTTGCAGCATCTTTGAGGATGAAAGCATGAAACTACGACAGCTGAAACTACAGAATCAGGTAAATGATAGTGCTGAAGCTGGTAAAAATAAGTATAGGAAATCAAACAGCCCTCTAGAGACTTGAGAAATGGGGGTGAAGTGCTAAAAATGGTTTGTCTAAAGAACTTTGAAGATTTTCGTGGTTTTCATTAGTTCAGATCAACCTTGCTGTGGCTTGTAGACTGCGTGTGCTTGATAAATTTATTTTTCATATGTTCTCTTATTTTGTTAGGATTGAGTTGCTAGAGTGCAGGAATAAATCAAAAGACATGAATACTGCAGGGAATTATCCATTTTAGGCATCAAAGGAACAGTTTCACCAGCCTATAGAATGATCTCTTTGACACTGCTGTTGAGAAGGATTTCTAGCCTCCTTTGACGTTTTTTTGTTTCTTACAATGAAAATATTTACAACCAAGTGTGGATTGATTATTAGGCTGTGGGTCTCAGTTTTTGAAGTACTGTTTGCTGGATGCTTACATTACCATGTTCTTCAAAGCAATAAAGTATTCATCCTTAATATTGTTTCTCTGTGAAATTTTAAATGCTTATAAATAGATTAGAAGATGTTAGGCTCTTATGATACTCTATCTGGCCATTTCACATGGATCACAGATCACTTGCATGTCTTGCATTAAACTCATCTTGATCAAACTGAAGTATGGTTTTTAGGAAGGCACTTTTTCAGCTGAGGATCTTTAAGTCCAGGCACAACAGTCTTCAGGGAACTGTTGCAGTGGGTAATAATCCTCTTTACCAAAACTTGATCATTATTTGTAGTCTGAGTTTGCTAAACTTTGACTTCAGATGCTTTATGTATATTACCAACTTTATCTGTGACTGTGTAGGCACTTATCTAAAACACTTCAGAGTCAAGAGGTAAAATTTATCTGTGGTCATATTTGTGGAAGCTATGATAATCCATTATCTGTAGACTATCAAGTGACACCTGTTTAAAAACAAACAAACAAATAGAATTAATTCAAATAATCTAAAAAAGAGCATTTAGTGTCAAATGCCATTCGGTGAGAAGGTCCAAAATTAAGGATGGTCTGACTGCATGGTGATGAACCTCAGGGTCTGTTTCAGGACTGGTCTTGGGTCATAAGATGGTAATAATCACTGTCTCCTAGTGCTGGGTACTGCGATCAGTGTTTGCTTAGTGTCAGGCCTTGCCATGGGGATGCATGGCTAATCCTCCAAAATAAAATTGCTGGGCTGGGTGGAATTCCCTCAGAGCAGCTGCTAGTTGCATCATGAAGAGGTCAGTTTAAATAATTTCATCCCTTTTGCAAATATGTTTCCATCTTTCTTGGATTTAGTTGAGATTGCAATCATCTGCAAAAGCAGCAGCTAGAAGATTTCACTAAATATATTTTAACACCCTGCCCTTTGCAAATGAGATTTGTTGAGAAGTGCTAGGAGTCTCTAATTTAGGATGTTATAATTAGGTTTGAATATTAACTTTTAAAGTCTACTTTTACATGAATAGTAGTATGCCTTCTGAAGAAACAGAAGTCAATAGGAAATCACTACCAAATATGATGGACTCACTACTGGTTGTAGCTGATGCCCTGCTTGATCAATTTGTCATAAACATTTATAGGAAATGGAATTTTTAAAAATGCAGAATGTTTTAATCCAGCAGATTATGTATAGAATCTCTGGTCATACAGAGAATCTGGAATGAGTTGTAGCAGAGACATGCCTGTGCATCCATCTTTATGATGGGTTTGGAAACCCTGTAATTGCAGTAAAATATTATTTATAATAGTGTATGACATCAAGTTCCATCTATGGGCCAGATCTGCCTGCCAGGATGCTTTTTTCTCCTGGACTACTGCCTTTTCCTTGAGGCAAGAGCATGTGGTTGCTCAGGCAATGCTTATTTCCTTGTTAGTGGAGGATTTTTGAGTCTCCTGAGGCATCTGCAGCTCCAAGTGCAGTGCTGCCATCTCCCTGTGCGGGGAGAGCACAAAGCCTGGCGTGTTTCTGAATGCTCCTGGCGTGGTGCATTACTCTTGACATGGAGTTGCACTGATGCCACCGTTGCTGGCATTGTCACTGCTGCCCCAGCCTGAGCTGAGGGGCAGCTGGGGGAGGAGAGGATGTTCCCTTGCTGGGATCCATCCTGCATGGCTTGCTGGGGTTAGGACTATACCAACTAATAAATAGCACAGGATTGCACCTTCAAGCTGAAGTGGTTGGAACTTTGGGGTAAATCAGCTTCCTGCCATCACAGCTGGAGAAAGAGAATACTAAACTAGTTGTCTTAATAGTCCACTAGATATTCTCATTTAACTGCTTGAAAGCTCATTGGAACAGGAGTCGGTGGTTTGTGATCGTCTAATTGTCCTATATTCTGATGTTATGGTTTTCTGTGGTGTTTCTGGAAGTATTGAATGCATGGAGTTCACAAGATCCCAAACAAATTGTGGTAATTATTATCTGTTATTTATTTAATGGGTTGTGTGGTTCTGGTGTCCTATTCATGAACTATCTACATTTTATGTAGTAATATTATATGAATTTTTACTGTAACACAGAGCTGGAGGAAAAGGCTAATTAGTAGACAAAATGAAACAAAATACCATTTCCTTTTTCTACTTCCTTAGTGGAATACGGCTGGGAATACAAGGTACTGAAGGGCAGGCTGCTCTGCCACCGTATGGAGAGAAAACGAACTGCTGTTTGCTGTCCCGACAGTGGACTTGCAGATGTTTTTTCCATCTCAGTAAGCAAAGTAGTAAAGAGAAGCCTTTTAAATACAAATTAAATTACTATCAAGTTTTGTCACTTTGATTATCCTGATGTCCTTTCAAGAAAGGAAGAAGGTCAGTCACATCTACCAGCAGTAAACTGTATGTTTTAATATAAGCTGATCCTATTGGATTGATTTGATGTAACACAATGTATAATAATAATAATAATAAAAATTTAGACTGGTGAGCAGTGAAATGTTTAAAAAATCTAATAGAATAATCCACTAAATAATGATTGAAATTATTATATCCTATGTTGATCCCAAATTCAGTTTTGAATTCTAACAGTAGCTGTATATTTTCTTATTTTCTCACTGCCTTTAGGGTATGTCTGTTTTGGGGGTTTTTTTGGTTTTGTTTTGTTGTGGGTTTTTTGTTGTTTGTTTTTTTTTTTTTCTTTTTTCTTGCCTATTTGTCAGGTAGAGAAGCCTTGACAACAATTTTTTTCTAATCCTTATTCTAAGTATAATGTTTAGATTTTTGTTTTTCCTCTCTCCTTTAGAGACTTATAAACTATCATGACTTTTTTTTTAACTTTTCCTCAGCATTATTTAAAAAAATAAACTACACAAACTGATGTAAATTCTTCTGAAAGGTCTGACTACTTTCCTAGAAAACACATCCGTAATTAGCAGTTCTAAGAATTTACATTTACTTATTGTTTTTCTCTTTTTATTCTAGACCAGTGTGATAATCTCTTTGGAATTCTATGTAATTTTTGCTCTGCAGAATAATTCTTGCAAATAATTCTGCAATAGCTAACACTACCTGTATTGCAGTCCAGACTTTGAAGGGTCATTCTGAATTTAAATAGAAAAAGTATTTTGTTTCAAGTTTTTTGTTGTTTTTGTTTGTTTGTTTGTTTGTTGGATTTGAGGTTTTGTATGTTTGGTTTTGTTTGGGTTTTGGGTGGTTGGGTTTTTGGTTTTTTGTTTTTTCTTTTAGATAAGTAAAAAAAAAAACCCGAATAAAGAATCAGGGGCTGAGTTGTGTTGGAATTCCTCAGGGAGACGTTGCCTGAGAAACTAATCTCACTTGAGAAAAAAAGACTAATAGGAGGGGAAAGAACCAATAAGAGAAAAAGAATAATGGGAGAGGAAAGGGCTCCAAAGATGTATGTGTCTCAAGTGGATTGAATTGTTGGTACTGATGAATCGTTTATCTGGTGGGTGCATTGAGACTGAAAATAATTTGATGGAGAAATGGCTTCTGTCATCAAAAACAACTTTCAGGGTGTTCAGGTACCTAAGAAGCAACCATGGATAACCTCATCTACCATAAGGAGCTTGCACGTTGTTTGCATAATGGTGCAGAATATTAGAATATGATTTTTCCTTCTGCATCACCTTTGTTTTTAAGGGCTAAGCATGTCTGTCTTTAAAATGGCACCGTGCCCCTTTTTGCTCTGATTTAAGTCTAGAAGTTGTTTCTATTCTCGTTGAGTAAAATATCATAAATATCAAATGTATATGTATCTTGGAGAAGTAATATTTTATTTTTTAGCATTTGGATTTACCAGTCTGTCCTTTCAGTCCTGAATTATATGGAAAAATTTGGCAAGGTAGATCAAATTTCTTTTTAGTGGATCATTCCTATTGTAATTAGTGTTATTTATTTATTTGTCTCCCCCCTTTAAGTCTTATCTCAGCTTCTGGTAACTATTTGCTTTAAGTTCTCCCTATAAAATGATAGCTTTTGAGATAAAAACCTTTTCCTTTGCAAGTCCTGACTGTTTTCTGGATTATGGATGACTGCTGAATTTGTCTGTTTGTGTTGAGGATTCTTGCAGTTTAGACTGGGTGAAAGGATTTAACTGGTAGTCTCAAAACAAGGCAGGAAACAAGCAGGTGTCCATGTCAACCTCTCATGGAGACTCAAAGGCAGTATCTCACTCCAAAACCACAGTGATATCTGTGTCAAGGATTTTTGTAAGAGATTGCAAGAATATTTCAGGTTTAGTTGAGATTCTGATCAGGGCCATGTCATTGCCAGTGGCTGAGACATGGATTCTGCCTCTCTAGATGTGGTTACTCATCTGTTTCCTGCTTTTCTTTATTCCAGAGAGCTCTTCTAGAGAAGAAGCAGAGGAAGAAACGTCTCGATCCGTTGATGGTGCAGCCAAATCCTGAGGCCAAACTGCGCAGGTCAAAGCCCAAAGGGTGCGAGGAGCAGACTCCTTTAGTAGAAACTCCTACGCCTGTCCACAGTGATGTTGTTTTACATGGTAAATAATCAACCTGATTGCAACAGTGTTCCCCAAAATCCCAGTGCATGCATTATGTCACAGATGGACACCTACGTTGCTGTGGTGGGGGTCAAGTGATAAGACTGATTACATACTTTTCTATATACAAAAGTTGAATTGTAGTACAGTATGGTTGAGCAATAGTAAACTGCAAAAGCAAACAAAAACCTCACCTTGATTTTTGTGACAGCTGGAAATCCTCTCACGTCCTTGAGTAATCTCTCCCTTGGGTTAGGCTAGAACTGTAGAAATGGGCTGGGAAGTCTATAAAGGTAGGGACATATGAATCCAAAGTAAGAAAATCTTCTGAAGGTGTAAGAAAAAGGAAAGAAAATAATTCAATAGTGACTGCTTGTACTTTTCCTTATGGTGTCATGGCATACTCCGTCTCAAGATTGCATATGACCGAATGATAAAGTAGAGAAAGCAAACAAAAAGTGTTGTGAACACTGTGTTAGGTTCTTGATGGTTTTTACCTCATCTGTTGTTTTCTGTAGGCTTCATAGAGACAGCTGAAACATGACAAACGAGCTATGGTGGTCTACAAAGTCAAAAGCATAAAGGTGCTGTCAGGGCCAAAGCCAATAACTTGGTGGCCTCAAAACATTACAGTAAAATAGCGACCATTCTTTTAGGAGTGAAAAGAAATGCAGTAGTGAGAGCCTTAAGACTCCTATGTCACAAAGAGATAAAAAGAGCAGCAATGAAATCCTTACATTCCAGTGGAAGTGTAAGGAAGTGGTTTATGAGAGGTAGCATCCCATCAGCCTATCAAGAAAGGAAATGGAAGCATCCTAAGGCTTTGAGATGTGTGCTGTTGCAGGGTGTTGTAATACAAGCATTGTATTGATAGCAAATTAATAGGCACAGTAGAATTTTAAACCCCCAAACAAAGGGGTATTACTTGGTTTAAAAATCACATTTGGAACTAAGTTATCCCTTCTCTCTTGAATTTTTTTCTGGTTAACCAGATGCCTTTCAGGATCATAGGATGGGAAGGAAAGTGGTGATGTTTATGGTAGCATTTATGTGTTTAAAATCAGGTGTAAGAAAGCTTCTGTTAAAGGACATTTTCCAGTCAAGAAGAGAATGAGAGATAAGATTGGTATAACTTTTAAGGTAGAAGTCTTCAGTAATACTCAAATGAAAAGTTAACTGCTCACTCACTACCTTCCATAGTTTTGAGGCTTCCTCGGTGCAAACAAATCCTGTTAATAAGTGATATCAGCAGTAAACATGTCAGAAATACAATGCCTATATAAAGCAGTAAAGTTTTAAGAAGGAAAACAATGGGAAAACAAGAAATCCAAAGCTGGAACTACACTTACGTATTGTGTGCTACGTATTAAGTGTTATGCCAGGCCCTGACATCAAGATGCCTCCACCAATTGGGAAATGTGTTGCACAGCTGTGTTGTATGGTTTAAACATGGAAATTTCCTTCTAACAAAAAGATAAGAGGTTTTTTTTGTCTATGGCTATAGATACTTTTATCAAATTCATCTGTGATGTTCACTGTAGAGTACTCACCAGTACAGGAGCAAACAAACAACGTGAAGGAAAAGAAAATAAGGGAGATGTCTGTAAATAAATTGGAAACTGTTGATGTGCGTGACAAATACAACTTGTTTTAATTGCTTAAAGCCTTGTAAAAAGGTCGATACAAATATAGTGATTGGATGCAATCACTATATTTAAATAGAGAGAAACTGATAACTGATATGTTTAAAGTAATAGGCAGACTGTACCAGAGTCAGGCCTGACTCCTCCCAAGCCTTCTGACAAAAACTGAACAAGTGTATTTCAGTACTTTAAAGAGATGATAGAGGAAGGGAAGATGAAAAGAGCCACCATTGTGGGATGCATCTTTGTTCGTAAAAAATAGACATCAGAATTCTGTTTCATTTTGGCTTGCAGGCATTGATGGACCAGCTGCTTTCCTAAAATCTGAAGTGCAGGATTTGGGGACCAAGCTCCAAACTCTGTCAGCTGGATCTACCAACCCAGAAGACAATGCAGATAAGGAAAATGATGGAGAGGCTGCAACAGACTCAGCAGGCAAGCCAGATCTGCAAGAAATATTACAGAAACGAGGTAAAAGTTAATAATTGGCAAATGTCTTTTTTGGGCCTCTTCTTTTATAACTTTATTTCAGTGGCTTTCAAAAATGAGGAATCATGAAACAAATGTCTGTAGGATATCACTTTTAAAAGAGCTAGTAGATTCTACAGCATGCGGAAGTGCAGTGGTGCAGTTCCTTTTCCTGACATTATTTGAACCATACCAGTTATATTTTAAGGGTTTCTCAATGTGCTGTGTAATTTCTGGTCTTTCAAAGGAAATTGCTGACAAAATGCTATACCACATTTTGCTAAAGTTTGGGGTATTTTTATTCCAGATACGTTCTATCTTGATAAGATGCTTGGATATTTTCACAATAGCAGGACCCTTCAGTAAATGCTGTGATTTAACTCTTCAGGAGACTAACAGGAAAGGTGTTTTTTTCTGAGTTAGAGGCTGTCACAATCAGTGGTTTTTGAGTTATATATTCAATAGTTATATCCCATTGAGCAATTTGGTGGAGCCTCAAGCTCTGTCTGCCAAGTATCTTAAGTTGCTGCCAGTACTACAGGAAACCTTTTTTGTTGCATGCAGCCTAAGCACTTAGCAGCAAAATAATGGCTAATGTTTAATTTAGTATACAACTCGTCTCCCAGAATATATCCAGTATACTGCATGTATTGAGGTACTATCACATACAGAGGTATTCTCATCCAGTTGTCAGATGCCACAGCTGCTTGTCTACAAATATGAACATTACACAAGAGTTAGAAAAGGAAACAGTAGAGAATATCCAGTAACTTCAGGGGAAATTAGTGGAGGCAGAATATAAACAGTGAATTTTGAAATTGGCTGGAGTACTAGGGTCAACGCCTTTCCTCTTCCCAAACGTCCTTTGGGAAGTTTACTGACAGGTTGTTAACACTGGATTTTTCTTTTTTATCTGAGACTTCCAGCAGTGCCCCTTCTCTGCAGTGCCATGTCAGAGCATTGTTATAATACTGGTTCTCAGATAATAATTCAGTTTAGTAGGCTGACTGTGTTCATTTTCTGTAATGCTTTATGTACATTTCCTTTCTACAGCCAAATTAAATAAAAGAATCACAGAACAAAATCTCAGAATCACAGAATCAATTAGGTTGGAAAAGACCTTTGAGTCATCGAGTCCAACCTATGACCTAACACTACCTTGTTACCTAGACAATGGCACTGAGTGCCACATCCAGTCTTTCCTTAAACACCTCCTGGGAGGGTGACTCCACCACTTCCCTGGGCAGCCCTTCCCAATGCCCAATCACCCTTTCTGTGAAGAACTTTTTAATGTCCCATTGATGATGCAATTCCAAGTAGAAGGACACACCAAACAGTGATGTGTACAGAGGCTCTTTATAAATGTTTTTATAAGGAGTTATTTTAGTTATATACCCACAGTCATCTCTACATGACTATGCTTAGGCTAAGATTAAATAAATCCTGAAACTTCTCAGTCTGTGCTTCAGTTTTAGAACTCAAGTCATTATTAGTATTTATGGACCTGAGCTTTTGGTACTGGTGTAAGAACAGGAGGAGCTCTTACTGAAAAATTGATATGCTGTTTCAGTGTGTGGAAGACTAAGGGGGAAATGGTAAAGGATGTAAAGTGTACAGTCCAACTTACAGGACAGGTGTCAGCATACTGATCTGATTTTCTTTTATTGTTGTGGTTCTTAAGACATGGAGGACTTTTTTGCGTAAAAATAGGCAAAATTAATTCAATGACAACATAAACTAAGCAATATGTTATGTCATGGAATATTAAATAAAATCCATATTAATAGAGGCCTGACAGCTGCGTAATCATGTGCACAGCAACTGCTGCAAAATATTGGTAGGAATTTGAATTACAAGGCTCAGAAAGAGATACAGCACATGAAAAAATCAGCAGTTGAAACAACAGAAATTAAGAATATAAATGGGTATTCGAGAGTCATATTTGAATTAGTGATGCCATGAACTCGTGACACCTTTCAGAGATTATGTGTTTGATCCTGTATTGACAGGAATTTCAGGCAGTTTGAATTTTGATGAGGAGGACACAGAAGAGGAAGAAGCTAGTAAGAGACCAGTATCTCATTCACCATACCCTGAATCTGAGAGGCCTAGTTCTGCATCCAGCGAGAAGTCTTTTGCAGTAAGTGTCTTGAAATCCATTTCTGATAAGCACTGGGCACATCCTTGGTTTTAGTGCTAGCCCCTGGAACACTGGGTTAAAATATAGCAGCTGCGAGTACAGTAGCCAGCAATATTATTCTCTGAAAGCAGAGGAGGGTCAAGATTGTCAGGTTATCTGACTGAAGGGACACTGAGTTAAACATAAAGACTTAGCAATGATTAAAGGAATAATTGTGGGTGGAAGACCCCAAGGAGCCTAATCAGTGAATATGGGAACACAGTGAGTCAGCACTATTGACCTTAAAGGAGACAGACTGGGCCATTGTCTCTGCAAAATTCACCAAAATGACTCAGAGAAGCTCTGAAATGCCATGTGAATATAGTAGGGATTTCTTCCTGGAGGTTTATAGCATTTATTGTGGGATGGAAAGGGGAGCAGAATTTTGAAATGGAGCAGGGAATGCTGGAATTGGACAAACTTTATATGGGATGTTTGGGGGAAGGAACTTGAGAGGGAAAAGAAAGGTATTGAGGTGGATCAGGGAGTAATAAGCATGGGAAGACAGAGATTAAAGGGAGTAAAAGGCATCAGATATGTGTAAACAACTGCGAAGCAGTATAATTATCTGCCCAAGCCTCGTGCGTTGATTACTGCAGCGTGTCCCAATCTCTCCTGAAACTCCACTTCTAACTATTACTCGTGTGAATGTGTTTGTGTGTGTGAGTGAGATATACATATAAACACATAAATATACATCTATACATTGACAAATTATGTGCTGGGCTAGCCAGTGAGTCGGAAGAGACCAGCATCAGGAAGACCCAGGGTCTGAGCTAGCTCAGACCAGATAAAGGCCATGGGGTTTGAGCATGGATGCTGGACACCCTTCAAAGTCCATGCTTGTGGGAAAGATCTGTCTGAGTGTATTTGTGAGGTGACTGTGTATATGTTGCCCTGCACTAGTAGGGGAGTAGTGAAGGAGGTCTGGGTGTCGGCTTCTTGGGAGCATGAGCTTGTGGGTGCCAAATGCTGGAGATACAGGGTGCTGGGTGCTGGAGGGGGGCAGGGGTGAGACCCTCTAGTGAATTTCAAATCTATGTGTGTGTGTCTGTGCTATTCACTCAGGTTTCCTACTGGCTGTAGCTGGGAATGGGGATAAACCTGCAACTTCACCTCGAAGGCCCAGTCAAAGAGGAATCTCTTGGGTGCTACAATTCACAGGATTCAGCTACCTCTAAGAAAAAAATTACTTTAATGACCTGTACCAGATATCCATTAGAATTCCAATTCCTTGATGACCCTATCCTAACAGTACACATTGTTCTAAGGCTCTACCAACATTTAGTTCATATGGTTCCACCAGCAGCTTACTCCATCTCTGCTACTGTTCTGAGCCAACAGTCTCAGCACTCATTTCAGTCATAACATCTCAGCTTGTCTTACTGCAGCATCCATCAGTCCTGCCTTACCATACTGTTTTATTTTTCACAGCATTTGAAGTTGTAAAAGCAAACAGGTTCTTTGCTTAGAATATTTACAGCATCTCATTGTATTTCCCCCTTTCTAGAAATGACTCATGTCTGCTTAATGGGTACCTTTTTTCTTTTCCCCTTGGAGACCTAGTCTTTCCTCAGAGTAAAACCTTCAGCTGCTTTCTTCTGAGGAAACGCAGGTGGTATCTTGTTTAACCTTCCTTTCCCCAGTATCTTCTGGAGACATGATATCTTACGTTTCAACAAACCAGTATTTTCTTGTGGAATACCAGAGTCTCTGATCTGATATTAATTTGCTAATATGATGCATCTTCCCACAGGAAACAGGTGCTTCCTGTAGTCCATCCCCTCAGGCAGATGCACAGCTGGGAGAAGTAGAGAACTTGGAGGATTTTGCATTGCGCCCTGCACCCCGTGGAATTAGTGTCAAGTGTCGAATCACTAGAGATAAAAAGGGAATGGACCGGGGGCTCTTCCCTACTTACTACATGCATCTGGAAAGGGATGACAACAAAAAGGTATTGGAAGCAGCACACATTGTCTTGGTTATTGTGCTCCTACCACAGAATATTTTTGGTGCAAGGGAGAGCTTCTGTTAAGAAATCAGTAGCTGAGGAGAGCCATCATGTGGATGAGGACAGCTTGTATTTGGCCAAGGTACTAAGGAGGGAATTAGCATGTAATTAGCATTGTATTATGGTTTAAAAGCCATAATATATTGAAAGATTATATTTAAAAAGTACAAAAATATTAAATGTTAAAAAAGAGCAGGAAGACTGAGTTGCTCCAGAAGAAAAGGAGAGAAGACTAGAAAGGGCAGTTGCATTAAATCTAGACTGCCGAGTGAGCTGATGGAGGATAGGATTTCAGGCTGGGCACTTTGGAAGAGAACAAAATTGTGGAGACAGTAATATTAGCACAGAACAAAAAAAGAAATGCAAATGGGAAATGGAGAGAGAACAGTTTGGATAACAATGCCTCTGCATTCTTACCAGTCTTGATCAAAGTTTTGTATTTCCAGACATTCCTTCTTGCGGGGAGAAAAAGAAAGAAGAGCAAAACATCCAATTACCTCATATCAGTTGACCCAACTGATTTATCTCGGAAAGGGGAAAGTTTTGTTGGAAAACTCAGGTGAGAACCATAGATGAAAACTAAAGACAGTCAAGATAGGATTTTAATTTTAATTGAGTCGTGGTTATGACTGGCAATCTGGTATAAATTCAGAGAGAATGGACTTGTGTTGTTCTGCTCAATGTAATCTGTATTCACTTGGGTTGACAGCCTTCTTCAGCATTACCATTCACTGTGGCAACTCAGAGAAGAAATTGTCTTGATGCTTTTCCAGGATAGGTTACAGGCTCACCATGGGCACGTCATGGAAGCTCCTTACTGAGCTGGCAACAGGAGGATTCAGATGGCAGGAGATGCAGTTTTTGCTGTGCTGTACAAATACCTTCAGAAGGTGACAAAGCTTTCTACTGATGCCTCTCTTTCTGTGTTTTTCCCTAACCTGACATTAGGTCAAACCTCATGGGAACCAAATTTACAGTCTATGATCATGGAGTTAACCCAGTCAAGGCACAAAGTCTAGTGGAAAAGGCTCATACAAGACAGGAGCTCGCAGCTATTTGTTATGTAAGTACTGCATCTCCCTTTTGGCCCTTTCTTTGTACCTGGTTACCGAGGAAACACAGCTTGCAAAATCATGCTGCTGCCAACCTCCTCCACTTAACTTTGGAACCAAGTGACCAATTTCAACCAGATACAACAAGGGCCAGAGTTTAATGAGATAAATTCTTACAAGTTTAATGAAAACAAGAAAAAAAAATCAATGCCAGGAGTGGGAGAAACACCCAAACTAACATCCTTATGAGCTTCTTATCTGGCCTATTCAGTGTATGGCCAGTCAGCACATCCTTTACATGGAGCCAGCCACAGCATGAACTGCCTCTTGCCCAACTGGTATCTGGTAGACCCTGAGAAGGAACTGGGAGTGCTCTGTGAAGCAGAATTCATTTTTGCAGAACGAAGGGCATTTCGAGGGATAGGAGGGAGCTTGTATTATTTCAGTAGCAGCTTGTTGGTGGTAAGGATTTACCAGGGTAAATTGTGATTCACTAGCTCTGTTTTAGAGATGTTGTTCTGCTCTTGTGAATCATCTCCAGTATAGGATTCAGAGTAAGGAGGCACTTGTGTCCACTACAGAATTACATGAGAGTTCTCATGTCACATTGTTTCATATTTCAGTCCTACAGTTTGAGTAAAACTTGAGGTTCTCTACAAAACAATGTCTGTCAAATGGAAGGATTTTTACTTTTCTTACAGGTATGGTAACAGAAACTTAAAGAAGTGTTAGCCTACTGGAGCCGCATCTTGATTTCTTGCTTTTGCTCTTGATCTTAATGGCACTTGGGAAAAAACTTGATGTGGTAGTTCCAGTACTAGCCTAGATGTTTTCTTTGTATATAGTATTCTTCAGTTTCCTACCTAGTTGCACACGGCAAGGTGTTAGAACAAGCACAGCCAATTAATATAAAGTCACCTTTTCAGAATTCTGGACTTTTATCTACAAGGAGTTTGTAGAGTTTAAATATGAATAAAATCAGTATACTCATGCTTACATATGTCCCTAGATTTTTTGAAGTGAAGTAATAAAGGTTGCAGCTCCAAAGACCTTTGTCTGTGTTTGCAAAATGCATTAACGTGTTAAGAGAAGCTGCATCAGTTCTGTCAATCATTTCAGTACTTCTAAAAGATTCTGGATTTTTAATTGGTCTTTGGGAATTTTAAAGGTTATCGCTGACATTGTTACAGAACACTGTAAATGGACCATTGGATTTTGGCTGATAGTGTTAAATGAACAGTTAGAGAATACCAGGACTTTTTTCCTTTGCTTTTTGAACTCAATCCACTTGGAGCAGTCTCCAGTACTCTGGAAAAATCTGCTGGATTTAAGATTGAAGCTTGGATAGTTGCTGAATACTTCCCTTCCAGTGTCTGTTCTTAAACATTTATAAACTAGTATGATTTGAGAGAAAATTGTAGGTGTGTTCTTAAAGACAAATAACAACACCTGAAGAAAAATGTCATTCATTGTTCAGAAACATTTTAGATTAACTAGTGATACATAGACAACATAGACTCGGGTCAAAGATATTTTGCCTTTTGTCATACTTAAGGCTTATTCACTAGCAAGATTTCAACTCATTATTGCCTCAGATGCAAAAGCTTATGCCTGGAAATTGCACTTGTCTAATTTTGTTGTAAATATTTCAGTAGGCTAAGAAATGCACTCCAAATTAGTTAATATCATTATATTTCCTAACACTGTTCTCTAAATGAGAAAGGGAGAGAAAGCAGTTCTCAGTGATTAGACACAGTTGCAGTTAGATAACTGCTGCTACAGCTGCAGCCAGTACAACTCTAAAAACTAATACAATGGGGATACAAGTTCAGTTTTGCTGTCTTCCTTCTCTGAGGTGAAGTATCTCATTTACTGAAAATAATGGCTTTCCTTATCTTTCAGGAAACTAATATCTTAGGATTTAAGGGTCCCAGAAAAATGTCTGTGATCATTCCAGGAATGAACATGAATCATAAGCGAATTCCAATCCGTCCACGAAATGTGAGTTATGAAGTTTGGTCATGTTTCAGATTGAAGTAAGAGTTAAAACTTCCCTGTAGAGGCCTGGGTGTTACTGGCAATCAGGATTTTTAGTAGCCAGGGCATTAGGATGTCTCTTGGAGAGTAAATACAATGTAGCCTAAATGTGTTGATCAATTTGTTCTTGCCTTTTGTAGTGTTTGTATCCTTATGGGTCCTTTAGTCAGCCTAAATATTATTTACTTACCTCTATGTTGTTGCTGTTGCACCTACAAGCTTCATGGTGGGACCCTGTTGTGCTGAGGGTTGGATGAACACAGGACACATTTGCTTCTCGCAAGAGCTGGCATTCTTAGTCAGGATGTGGATTGCAACAGATGGGTAATAGACAGATAAGGTACTGCTGGTGCAACAGCAAGAGAATAAATACATTTTTTATCAGAATGCTGTTAGCCTTTTTCTAGGAGTAACAGGTAAGGAGGAATATTTAAGGAGCAGGAGGGATGAGGAGGAGGGCAGAGTTCATTGTGACTGTTTAGTGAGGATTTCTCATACATATGAGGGGCGTTATAGCTAAAAGCTTACAGAACCATATCTGAAGGTATGTTAAGGTGTGTGATGGAAATTGTTAGGTTCCCTTAATGTGGGTTTTATGTTTGGTGATAGAAGACCAAAAGGCAGAAAGAAGAGGTACCAACTGAAAGATGTGGTCAATGTTTTAAGCTAGAAAATGGTATTTGCAGCCATGTTGTGAATAGATATGAGTAGGATAAGAATGCATTTCCTGAGGTCAGAGAAAAAATCTTCAAGAATGGAAACTGAGAGTCATGAGAGCCCAGAAAAGAGATTTAATTCTTGTGAATGGTCAGAAAAATTGTATCTGGAAATGGTCATTTATTCATTGTCTTTCAATTGGTGTTGTCATCTCCCCCATTAGTACAGTAATGTTCCTGTGGCCCTGCCTTTGCTTTTCTCCCCTAAATCTAAATGCACTTTGTTGGTGCCAGTTCTCAGGGGTTTGTTTTACCTCTTTAAAAAGTAAATAAAGATAAAATTAAAAAATAACTAAACCAGTCAGGAAGTTTTATTTAGGTTATCCTCAAAAATCCACTATGGTATCTTTGTACAATATTAAAGCACATACTACAGCCAGATCAGTCAGACCTCCACAACAGGTTGTTTTCTGAGCATTTTTTCCTGGTAGTAGCTTAAGCTTGGATACTTTTTCTTCAGAGTTTTAGCATATATAGTTTGGATTTTACTTGTTGCAGAACTTTAAAATTAAATCATATGTCATGTTTCACTACAACCTGAATCTCTTTGTAATTCATTGTTTGTCAAATCTTTTTGGTTTTATTTCCCTCTGATTTTCATACTGTGCATCACTCATTAGGCCTAATAGGATGACATTTAACCTCACATCCTGCTGCAGCCTTTGGACTTTCTACTGAAGGAGCTCAGGGCCTGGTACTGTGCAGTTAATTGTAGATTATTTTCTTTTATTTCAAAGTTTAGAATGTTAGAAATGGAAACTGGATGCAACACGATCAGAGTAAGATTGAGACTCAGAAGACATTCATGCCAGCAGGATGACAGTTATCTGTGGACTCTGAATTGTTCTCTTTACTGTACACACATTTCCTTCCCTATCACTCTTTTTACTTTATTAAGGAATGCTTGGACTGTGAAGCTATGAAAGTATCTTCTGAGTACCTGCAGAAAGTATTCAGAAGGAGAGAGTTTAAGTCTTGTCATTGTGTTTCATTAAACAGGGAATGGCCTTTAAGTGACAGAGTGCCCACACGAGAGAGGTGGTACTCAAAGGCAGAGCCATTCCAAATCTGATAAATATATTTCTTTCTTCTGAACAGGAGCATGAGGGTCTGCTGTCAAAATGGCAAAACAAAAATTTAGAGAACCTCATTGAGCTGCATAACAAGGCTCCAGTCTGGAATGATGATACTCAATCCTATGTTTTGAACTTCCATGGGAGGGTCACTCAGGCCTCCGTGAAGAACTTCCAGATTGTCCATGACAATGACCGTAAGAGTCTGGTGTAGAGTGTGTGGGACTTATTCAAACAGGGAGAACCTAATTTATTTCATGAGGGTTGGGAAGAATAGGACACCTTCCTAGAGAAGGGAAACTGGGTAAAGGAATTTAGCTCAGGATTACTGGGGACTTCTGAGCTGTCAAGAAAATTATCTAAGTCCTCTTTTTTTTCTGGGGTGGATGCAGACACTGCTGTCCATAACTGCTGCAAAAGAGGGGGCAAATGAAAACTTCCTGAAGTGAAAGAAAAGGTTTAATAAAGCACCTTCAGGCTAGCAAAAGAATGGTTTGAGCTTTGATTCTGAGAAGAAAAATCTCTAAAATAGCACAGTCACTCTAAAGGATGGATTTCAAGGCCAGTCTGGTGGGAAAGGATGGATACACCAACCACATTTATTTTGGACTGCCAGATGTGTGGGGGTTTTGTGGTTGGGTTTTGTTTGGCTTTTTTTTGCTGTTGTTGTTTTTTGTTGTTGTTTGGTTTTTTTTCTTGTGCTTCACTGTGAAATGGTTCATGAATGTCTTTTCTCCCCAGCTGACTACATCGTGATGCAGTTTGGTCGAGTAGCAGAAGATGTGTTCACCCTGGACTATAATTACCCTCTCTGTGCTCTTCAAGCCTTTGCCATTGGACTCTCCAGCTTTGATAGTAAATTGGTCTGTGAATGAGGGACAACAGACTTGAAACATGGAACTCACTCCCACTCCTACATCTTGTAAGAGTTCCAGGTGTAGCAATGAAGAGCATGTTGGAAGGGAAATGGAGGACAGACTTCTGCAGGCTTATTAGAAAACCAGTTCCAGCCTTCAGGGTGTTGTGGGAATTGACAGTAGACCACCTTGGGAGCAGCCTTTGTGTGGATTGTGGAAGAACAAGAAATCTAGGTTGTATTTCTGTCATTGGTGTTGATTCTGCTTTTAGAATCCTTGTTTACAGATGCTGCGTGAGAGTGGGTTAGGCCCACTAATTGGAACTCCTTGCAGCTAGAAAAATAATGGCTAAATGTTCATTTACCTTGAAACTTCCACAAAGCCTGGGAGATGATGCTACTCAAGAGTTCTTAATCAGATGAATTCAGAAAAAAAGAGAACAGCTGGAATTAGATGTTGACTCTAATACAACACTTCTACTCTGTGGAATGATTGTCTGCTAAGGCTGATACTCCATTTCCCTTTCAGTGTTCTAATTTGTCTCTATCCCTTGACAGTCTTTTTACTAAATGAAGAACAATCAAATCTCAAACACTCCCTTTTCAGTTGGTGATATTACATGCATTGCTACTTCTGATATTTTTAACCATGTGAAAATTGAGACTGAAGATAGAAAATTACCAAATTTGGCAGAAGATAGTATTGTAACTATACACAGTAGCACTTCTGAAAAGCAGTGTTCTGATTGATTGAATCTAGACTGTAAACTGATCTGAAATATTTTTTAATTTCCCCATTGTTCATGAAATTTGCTATGTTTTTAGGTATAAGTTTGTGACCAATTTTATTTTTTTTAACATGAGATTATCTCAAGGCATGGCATATTGAAGTAGATTTTATATAAATAATTTTAACCTGACTATAAGAAGGAGTTACCTCAAAAAGAGATTACAGGTATTTTCAAAGGCATCGGTAAGTTTCATATAATCATACGATGAGGCTTTGCAATGTGTCCTTCCAATGTTCCATTTTTAATACTGGATGTACAGTGTGGAGACTGTGTGTCACAGCATGGAACACTTCTTGATTCATGTGGCCTTAACTCATCAGAGTGGATGGCAGCACAGTGTGACCTGGAGGCCCCAGGGCACACATCTCTGTGTACTGAAGCAGAGAATGGCTACTGTCTTGCCTGCTTCTTGCCTATCACACATATTCACGATGGTCTTGGAAAAGTCTGTCTCTCTACCGAGACAAGAATTAGGTGTTCTCCAGCTTTGGATATTGTCCTTGTCAGCAGACTAACTCTGTTTCAAGCTGCAAAGAGCAGATATATTGCTTTTGGTCTTTGGACTCTTTGCAGCAGTAGATATCCCTTGCTCTTTCAAATTAACAACTTTTTGTGAAGACGTTTTCTGATATTGTCAGAAAGAATAATGATCATAATCATGTGTAAACTCTGTATTTAACTGTAAAATATGAATTGAGGCTGAGAAGTCCAGCTCGGGTATCTCTCAGATGACCATTTTTCAGTAGCTGCTGAGATATTTTCTTGGGATGATCTTTGGAAAAGCAGTCAGTGAAGGGAACTTGAATGTTTTGTGCCTTTGTGTACTTCCTGCTCATCAGGCTGAGGATGAGACCTGGCAGTGTTTTCCAGCTGTGCTTCTCTGAAGTCTTGGCTGATGGTTCTGCATTCCCTCTGCCCATCCAGAAAAGGAAGTCAGTTTGTGTACCTGTCTGATTATTTTTCTGACTAGGAATGTGTGAAAGAAATTGCCTTATGTTATTTTGGGGTGGCCTGAAGGTAGAATGCTAACTGCTGATTCAAGATGATTTTCTGTGTGCTCAGAAGTCCACAGTAGCATCCCTTTACTTAATTAGGCTTGTCAGCAGTGGGTCTTCAATCTATTTGTTGACATCTAATGATCCTGTCATGGCCCCTCAGTCAAATTATGCAGACAGAGGAACTGATTCAATGGTCTTTATCAGATGCTGTTTTACATTAATTGTATTTATAACTTTTATATCTAAATGAAAATAAACTAATTTATATATTGAAAAGTCTAATTCTAAATGTTTTTTTATTTTGCTGTCACTTGTGGGTATTCTTTGTTCCTTCTCTTATGACATATTACCTCTGTTTCTTCTTTCCTCCTTTCCTCTTGAATATCATGTTTTCTTACTCCCTCTTTTCCTTTGCTTTTCCTTTGTAATTCTTAGTTCTCCTTCTTTGTGGTGTTAGGGTTTTTTCCTCATACACTTAGAAGTCTGGGAATAAATGTAAGGTTAGTCTCTCTAATACTTTCCCCCTGGCTATTATCAGGTCTTACCCCATAGTTTTTTTTTCTATTTGATTGTTTAAGCTGGTTCCATTTCTCTCCCCTGTGTTTTTAATGTTTTTCCCAGCATCCAGTTAGGGCATTTGAGAAGGTTCTTACTGTATTTTCCTACCTTCCATCGGAACCCATTCAGCTGTTGAAGTACATGAACATATTTTTCTGAATCAGGTACTGAAGTAATACAGGGCTACAAAGAACATCAAGTTGAAGTGGTTATATCTTCCTATTTCCACTGAGAGAGGTATGAACCTCAGTAAGAGGAGATATGATGGATCTGATAATCAGAAACTGGCACAGCTCTCATCATGCAAGCCCTATTCCTCAAGCACCTCTGTTTTTCCCACTATTTCCATCTGAGCCAAATTAGTCTTAGAGGGGAGAGAAAACTAAGTGGGAAACACAACTGGGGATCTCTTCTTAACAGAGTAATATTAGTTGCATACATGCAAATGTAACATGCTTGAAATCCCAGAGAGATCTTAAAGAAGCATATTAAATGGTTAAATTTGAATCTTAAAGGCAGCCCCTAGCAGATGGAAATGGCTCCTAGGCTGCTATAGGCTCACAAACATAAAAGACAGTGAATGATTTCTTGCTCTTTTAGGGGTGAGTCTCACTGTCATTGGAGTTTTGCTGCTGACCTTCGTAGCAGTAGGACAGGAGGTTTTGTAGCTGTTAGCGTAATTATTATACTTCACTTGGTATGCTCCTCTATTTGTTGATATTAACATCTCCTTAAATCTGTCAGTTGATGTTGAATTAGGTTTCCTGTTCCTGGTACAGGAGACAAGCAAAGCCTTCCCTGTGATTTACAAGTTAATAAGAGTTCGTGTGTAGTCCTGTGAAATGGAACTATAGACAGATTCCTGCTTTGGCAGAGTCAGGAATCTCATTTTCTCTGCCACAGGATCAAACTTGTACCTAGCTGCAGTTTGGAACTAGTTCAGAACTAAGAAAGTCCCTCAAGTAATCCTAGGGCCAAGAGATTTGGCCCAGAGTACAGTTATGAAGAAGAGTAGAAAAGGAACACTGGTGTGTAAGGCTCCCTTACTAGCAGGGAAAACAGCCAGCTACCACTGTGAGGTGGCAAGAACTGAAAGCCCTGCCAGGAAAGAAGGCAGAAAGCCTGTACCAGTGTTCGCCCTTGTATCTCTTGAACTGTACACTCTACAGTTTCTGTCTTCTCACTGCATCCCTTAACATGTTCTATATTGAATTATTATTTCCTCACTGGCAGCTGGAGGTCACTTCTTTTGTTCCAAAACGGGAGAAAAATCCAGAAGCAAATGAATTTCACCAACATGCATTAAGGTAAAGACTATGGTAACCATAACCTGCTCTGGTAATTTAACATTGAACTTAGAGAATACATTAATATATTCCAGAGGCTGGAATTTTTGATCATTTAATTTGATTCAATTAACATCTCCATACAAGGTGACCTATTGCAATGTCTGCAACAAAACAGCTGAAAATTCTGGTGAAAACAAAGGATTTTTTTTTTTTAAGCGCAATTGAATTGAGACCTTCATTTATTATAGGGAAAGTAATACAAATTTATTGTGGGGGAAAAAAAGGCTTTATTTTAAAATCTGTGTAAGAAAAGCATTCAGATAGAGTACGAAAAAGGGTTAGGGAATTAAGTCTGATAAGTTTGCCCAACTCTCTCTGCTTTCTGTTCTAAGCAGAATAATTTGGTTCTGCATTACCTCCAGTAAAATAACGCAAGCAACCTACCAGTAAAAAACCTGTGTTCTCCTGAGTGAGTTTCCATCTGCAACTGACTGAAGTCCCGCAAACAATTTGTGTGATGATTCACAGGAAGGAATAGGTTTCAATTCCTTCTCTTTGAGCTGTGTTGATTTGGCAAGGAAATGGGAGCAAAACAATATGTTAGTCACATAATTATGAGACCTGGCCTAGAATTCCTGGTGCATATATGTGATGAGAAGTGAACTACCTTTCATACATATGGAGTTTTTTAAAATATGTATGGCTTAATAGAAACAAGTGGCTAAATTAATTCTTTACAAGACTTCACATAACAAACAAAAAACCATCTCCCCAAATCGTTTCACTGAATTTTGTAACATCATCTTATTTATATTGTATATACTCTCCATTCCTACAGTTGTATCAGAAAACCTTACTTTTATGAAATTGATGGGTTTTGCCATCTAGTTTCTGAGGCCTTAGGACACATTTAGGGCTGGTAAGGATTTCTCTGCAATTTTCTCTGCAATTTGAAAGAGTTAGGAACTTTTTTAGCTTTGGGTCCTTACAAAAACCTCTCAGTTTCTTCGATATACTGAAGTTTTAAAGAAACTCAACCATGTTTTAACTCTTCACAGGTGGTTATGCGCACACCAGACACCTGTGACAAAATCACCTGCTGGAGCCATGAAAAAGTTTGGTTTGCTGATGTAGCTGCATTCCCAGAGCTGCATCTAGGATGTAGTTACATTTACTAAACTTGCTGGTTTCCTACTGCTTTTGTTTTGGGGATGTGGCTTTCCAACCCTAGTGCAAATCTGAGTCTCCTATCAGCATTTTCTAGCGCAGCACAGCCCGTTGGCATTCCTGTATGAAGGGGCAGTAAAGGAGCGGCTTCGGGGTGAGGCCGAGAAAAGCTTTGCGGGTGGCTGGGTACTTCGCTGCCGGGGCTGCCCTCGGGAGAGCCCCGCTGCCGTGCCGGGCTGGGGCCGTTGGTTCGGCAGTGGCTCCGCGGTGCCGGGTGGAAATCACGGCCGGGCTCTGAGGGGCTCCGCAGCCGCCGGGCCGCGGCTGGCGCGCAGGGGGAGCCCGGGAGCCGCGTCCCTGCCCGGGCGGCGCGGGGCTGGCCCCGGGGCCGGAGCCCCCTCACAGGCGCTTGGCCC
>VZRF01009578.1:166211-244397 GCA_013396875.1 Vireo altiloquus | reverse complement strand
AGTCCCCTCCCAGCCCGGTTCCAGCCCCTGCCTTAGCCGGCAGTCCCTCCCTCCCTCGGCCGCGTTCATTTCATACCAACTCTCATTCCTCGCATTCCTCACTTCCTCCTTTCAAACTCCAGGGGAAATAAAAACCCTCNCGCCCGGGCTCGCCGTCCCGCCGGCCGCGCTCCTCAGGTGAGTGTGCGCTTTGTGCCTCCGCTCCCGCCGGCCCGGCTGCCCCCCCGCTCCCATCCCGTCCCGTCCCATCCCATCCCCTCCCGGCCACCCGCCCGGCCCGGCATTGTTCGCCTCTCCCCGCCGCCGCGGGACCGGCAAGGGGGAGCCCCGCGGGCCCACCCCGGAGCTGCTCCTCGCCAACTTTTTTCTTTGCCTGCGACTTGGCGGCGGCGACGATGCTGAGCGGGAGGCTGACCCGCCCGCTCCCCCTGTCTCAGCCCCCGCTCCCACCCCTGCGGGCTCGGGGGTGGGGATCGGGCGGGAGCGAGGGGCAGGCGCGCAGTAACAGCGCCTGGTGCTCTCTTGGCAGAAAGTCCTGGCGCTGAAGGAGGATTTGAAGCCGGTCCCCGCTGCCCCTGCGGAACAGCAGCCGCCCTTGCCGCGCTCAGGTCAGGACACGCCGTCCCACGATGGGGGCGAAGGGGCGCGGGTGCCTGCGGGAGACGGGCTGGGAGGGAGGGCTCGGAGCCGCCCGTGTGCGACAGGCGAGGCACAGGCGTACAAAGGAAGCAGGGAACATCCTCAATGGAGGCTTCCCCCGCCGGGAAGGGGCTGCCGGCGCTGGCACTTCAAGAACTCGGTCGCTTGCAGCATCGGCTGGAAACCGCAGCGCTGATGGGGAGAGAGAGTTAAAAAAAAAGGTTTCTGTTCGGTTCGTAGAGATGTGCTTGGGGAGGGTGGAGAGGTGGAGCAGTACTTTCTGTGGTAAATTTTAATGTAAATTATAGAAGGTGTTTTTGGGAAAATCAGAAGAAAAAAATCACAAGGAAGCCAATCTGTGAGAAGGTATTTAGATTGTTGTAGGGCATTTACCAAAAGATGAGGAAGTGTTTTCCCAGTTCAGTTACTCTGAAGTTAAGAGTTGGGTTTTGGTGGCATGCCACAGGAAAGGATTAAAAAAACCCCAAAAAAGCCAAACACACACAAAAAAAACAAACAAAAAGCTTTCCCGAGTAATCTTTTATCTTATGGAGATAATTCCGTTTAAACCATTTCTTGCCTGGGATGCTAAAGATGGGGCTTTTTTTGCAGAAGAGGAAAGAAGTGTAACTCAACAGGTTTTAATGAGTTCTGTAAAGTATTTTATAGTGAACGATTACATATGTTAAAAAAAACCCTGACAAAACCAAATGAAAACTCGGAACTAACCACAACTAATTACCAACTTTGTTTTTGTTTAACCTGGAGTTACACTCATGTTACTTTCTAACCTTAAGAGTTGAGTTCTGCAACTCCTCTACAAATAAACAACGCAAACTACTTTTGCAGTGCAGGGGGCTGAGTAGGAGGAAAGGAGATTTAGGGATTGGGTTTACTTTTCTCTTTTCCTGTTGCTGGGGACAGGTCAGCTTCCGCAGGACCTGATTGCTGTGTCTGTGTGCAGAGTGAGCAGAGCATTCGTTCACCTGTCTGTCCATCTGTCTCGGTAGATGTGAGAGGTTTTATTGTTCTCCCGCAGAAGGAAGTGGGCAGCGGGACAGGGCAGAGAGTAACGGGGAGGAGCGAGAGGAACAGAGCAAGGGGAAAGCAGAGTGGGTATGTAGCATGTGCTAGGGCTGGGCTGATGCTGCTGTACAGTCACCTGGGCAATTAAAGCCTTTTGGTTTCAGTAGCTTTTTCTCATGACAGAAGAGCCTGCATCGTCCTGTAGTGAATACCGAAGGACTTCTTTATTAGGGCTGCTGCATGCTGAGGGACTCTGTGGTTTTCTCTGGAACTCGGGTTGGCAGAGTTAAGGGCAGCCGGTCACCTTTTCAGGTTTTTCTGCCGTGAGTGCAGTCACATTTTCAGGTTTTCCTAAATCCCAGTGGGCATGGCTCCCGCAAACTTGAGCATTCGACCGTTTTATCAATCTCTAAACTGGGCTATCAGCTATTGTGTCCTCTTGGAGGCGATCCTGGAAACAAATAAACGTGCATGAGAATGGTTACCCGGAATTTCTCCACTGTCTTGCATCCTACCACTTCTTTTGGATTTTTAAATGAATGCTACCAATGGTTTTGAAGTATTTTAGGCTATTATCGTGATCAGCTTCTTAATGTTGCTGTATTATAGAACATCTGTGGGAAAATGAAAACAGTACTACTAAGTTTTCAAGAGAAAAAGGGCATGGCACCCTATCTTGTTTGTAGTTTACATTAAATTACAGTTGCTGTTGATTTTTTTACTCAGTTATTAGTTTCACAGAACTCAAGTAGAGTAAGTAGAGTTTTGAGAGCGTTGCTGAAAAGTACAGTTTCCAAGAGATGCTGCTTTCATCTCTATTTGGACGCTCATTCACTGCTTTCCTTCCTTGGTATTAGGTGTCCTTTTCTGTATCCTTCAGCTCTTGGTTGCATTCCAGAGTAACCCGAGGGGTGAGGGTCCACAAACACTTGAGGCTGGCACTGCCAGACTGGGGACTGACCTGTCCCCAGAGCCTCAAAGCGCCCATTTCCTTACTTGTCACATCTCTGTGCTTTGTCACTGGCAGGGACACGGGCACTGCTGTTGGCTGCCCCGGGGCAGGGGGCTGATCCGCAAGAAAAGTAACACTCGCTTTTAGCAGGTTCGTTTTCAGCCACAACACACACAAAAAAAAGTTAATCATATGGTCATGCGCCGGTGTGTCTGGAGAAGGGGGTGCAATGACTAGGAGATGAAGGGTGGGGGGAGAATGGGGACATTTTCTTAACAACATCGCCATTTTTCTGCACCTTAAGTAGTTCCTTGGACCATGTCTACAGTAGCTCCTGTGAGAGTGAAAAGGTTTTTCTGCTTTATCTGACCATGACTGTATCTGAAGAAAGTGAAAATTTAGTATTACCTTTTTGTAAAGATCTTTTATACTTTCCCTATAGCTCATGTTTGTCTTTTGTTCATTTGTTAGGTTTGGGGTTTGGTTTTGTTCTTCCCTCCCACGCTCCCATGCTACATAAACGTTTTCTTGGGCAAGTTTTTCATCACCCAGTGTACATCAGGAAAGTTTTCTTACTCTACTGCAGCAGTTTTTGCCTTGCTGTGTATTTCTCTGAAATGATTGCTTGTTATTTCTCTCTGCATTTTGCACCTTCTAAGTTCTTACAAGGTACTAATGAGGCTATAATAGCAGTATTTTTCAACTTCCTAGGTCTAATTATTGGAGTTTTTTTATACTCTTCACTTTCTTCAGTTTATCTGTGTTTCTTTGTCAGAATGAGATCCAATATTCCACGAGTTGGAGTGATTCATCTCTCTTCGTGGCCTGAAGTGATATCTGAGCCCAGGCAGATTAAAGTCACATTGGTCATTTTGCAGAAGCGTTTGCTTTGCAGACAACTCTCTCATTTGTTCAGCGTTCTCACTCTTGCCTGTCTTTAGCTCCTGCTTCTGGCAGGGATTTTCCTTGATTTTATCTCTGGGGTTTTTTTTTTGCATTACTTTTTCCACATAGTCCTATTTGTTTCCCTTGCTTCTTTCCTTTTTTTTTCTTTTTTTTTACACTAACATCCTTTGAGCTGTTTCTACCCACTGGTGTTTGTAAACTTCATTCTGTATCACCTGCAAGTTTCATTAACATTACCTTTAGTCAGTCTTAGATCTTTAATTAAGATGTCAAAGACAATTGGACTAGAAAAGATCCCTGGTATCCCAGGGCATCCCAGCAACCTGGTAGATGCCCTCTGTATCTGCTGGTTCTGTTTGTATCTCATCATATATCATACCTACATTTTATATCATATATGTCATTATGCATAATTTTAAAGCCATTAGTTAATTTTCTAATAATATGATCAGTACTCTCCAAAGCCAATAAGAAGTAATTTTTAGCTGTGATTTCTGTACAGAGTAACAAATGCTATTTTAAATCTAAACTTATTTTGTTTGTGTGTGCACTGTGTTCTTTTGATTCTCTACCTTCACAGCATTTCTATCCTCCTTTGAGGCGCAATCAGGTTTATTAGGATTTACAGTAACGGATGCTCCTCTCTCTCCAACTTCTGCCAACAGCCACGCTAAATAAATGCCTGGTGTGTTCCTTTGTAGGGCCTTGTAAAAAAGCCATGAGTTGGCATGGGTGGATCTCGTTACAAGATCTGAGACTAGATTTTTAGAAAGAGTTCTTTAGGGTTAGGAGGTGGTGTTTTGAGTTCTTGGGGTTCTTTTGGGATGGGGGGAGGGTTTCGTAGGTTTTTGGTTTTATTGTTCCTGCCCCTTGGGTCTTCCTTTTTCTGGAGATGATGCAGTCACTCCCCTTTGTTTTTAACACCATATGAATTAGATGTTTTCCTGCTAGGGAGGGGCAGGTTTTCCAGTTCCTGGTGCTACTGGCTGAGTCACTGGCTCTGTTTTTCTGTTCTCTTGTAGGTTTATAATTACCTTGTTCTTACCTTCGTTAGAATGTGATTGCCAAAGGGTAGGTGTTTTACACTCCTGTATTTCTGAGTACCAGTGGCTTTCAGAGCCTGGATGCAAGCCTTCGAAACATCTGCTTTGCTATTGCCAAAGCAAAAATAAATCAGTGTAGCCCTCAAAGTGCTTCCCTTCCAACAGCATGGTCACCATTAATGACAGATGTCCAGGCAAAGTGTAATCTCTTGCAACCTGGAATGCTTTAACTAAGGAGGAAATGTCAAGAGAACATGGAGCAGGTGCATACTGAAATGGAAAGGGAGGATTTGCTGATGTATCTTAAGCTCATTTTGCCTGATCATACATCTCCATAGCTCATTGAAATAAAGCTTATTGGTACCAGACTAGCAGGACTTAGGCAGGTCTTTTGGTTTGAAAACCTTGTCAGCTTAGGGGGAAGAAAATGGTGTAAAAGAGAGATTTGTGTAAGAAAATTATATCCAAGCACACTCACTGCTCTTTGAATTATTTTTATAAAAATAAAATCATAAAATTCTATTTATTTCTCTGCCTCAACTTGTTTGTGAAGGATCTGTGTGATTAGGAGAAAATAACTGTGCAGGTGAAACATGTAAATCTCTGCTTCTATCCGCCCAGTATGTGAATTGAAAAACAGAGTAGCAGCATCTTTTTCCACTGCTTTTGGTCACAGGTTTTATTTGTAAGAACATGTTTTAAAAACTGGAGTAGAGTCTGTGGTTGGCTGTGTCCCTTTAAGAATCTAGTTTTGCTTGGCTAGCTGCCCTTGTTCTCCTGTAGATTAATCCAGCAGAAGGTATATAACCTGTTGACCTTCCTGGCGAGAAGGGTCTGGAAGGGCAAAGAGATAAATCAGAAGGTTCATGCTTTTCTGTAATATCTGGGGATAAGTTTGGTTTTCAGTTTTTGACATTTCTTTCTCTTTTTTTTTCTTTTCTTTTTTTACTGATTCCTGTTTAAAGATTGGGGTTGTAATTACAGATTCTCATGATTTTCATTTGCTTTCTGTGAAATCACTCTGTGTTCAGCAGGTTGGAGATGACAGCATGTTTATGCCACATTTAGAGAGGTAGGAGTTCTGAACTCAAAATTACACTGGTCTGAGTTGAGAGTGGCTTTACTATCTCGTGTCAAACTGGTAGGAGCACTGGAATCTGGTAAAAATGTCTGGTGTGTGTTTGCTAGGAAATTTCAGACTGTTCTACAGAAAGGTTGACTTTCACCATTGTCAGCCTTAAGAACTGAAAGTGTAAGCAGTGAATGTTGACCTGCTGCACGATCCAGATGGAGTGTGTACTCCAAAACTGAGCTGGGGTGGTGCCTGAATACCCCAGGAGGGTGCAGCTGGGTTGGTAGCCATGAGCAGTTCACTTGTGTGATGCAGGTGTTTCATCTTGGCTGTTCTTTACTTAGGTATTGCCTTATGACAAGCATCAAACCCCTTTAAGCTCATGCCTGACTACTACTAAAATCAAAATACGTGTGTAATTGGCTGACTGAAGGAGGAAAAGTCAAGAGAGCACTGAGCATTGATCCCATTTTACATACCTGTTCTACCTGTTTGTGATTTGCATTTGTCTTGAGCCTTTAGTAGAGGGCTTAGCCCTGGCCAGACAGGTCGTGCCCACAACAGAGACCACCTGCAAGCACCACAGAAGGGGAAATTTCACTGCATTCATGGGTTGTGTGATCACCATCTGTCTATCCTCTTGTAAGCCTCTTAGCCCAGGTTCAGCTATTTCTTTTCTTGGAGACTGACTCTAGTTTTGGAGCTAAACATTTTCATTGCTTTGGATGAGATTTGCAAACATCTGTCTCCTGAGTTAACGTGCAATCCTGCCATTAGTGTCATGGGAAGCTAAGTATGTCCCAGTTGTGAAGCTTTGCTGGAACATCTATCTTTGAGTCCTAGACAAGAGATTGAAAGATGTCATGAGCAGGAGGCAGGATTAGGAAATAGGAATTTGATTTTGATATCATAAAATGGGCATTATGGGTCTCAGCTTAGTTTTACTTGTCAGCAAATACTCAAAAGATGCTCTATTTCCAGACAATGTTAAACGTGAGCCCCTCCGAAGTTACCACTTGCAATTGCAAATCACTTCTAAAGTTAACCTTTTCTTGTCTTTTTTAACCCTATTCTGATTTTGCAGTTTGGGTGGTTCAATTACATCTTTGGGCTTTATTTTTTTTTTCCATAGGTAAAATGGGGGCTTTTGAGCCTGATGGTGAGATTTTCAGGACAATTGAGTTTCAGTGGACTTAGGAGCAAGGACGTCTTTTTAAGTTGCTATTGAAGTCTCCCTGTCCTTTAATAATTAAGTGAATAATACTCTTTGGGAAAATGCCCAGCTTGATTTATTTCTGTCTCTAGCTTGGTTTGGTAATTCCCAAGTCATTTTAGTCAGTCAGTGTCTACACTTGTCTGTATGTAAAGGGACAGTTACAATTTTCCCGTGTTAGCTGACACAACCAATGCTTCTGTGATAGAAAGGGATGTGATTATCTGACTTCCTCCTGGTTCCTTGCTTTCTAACCAGCTCCAGGGAGAATTACTCCTGGTGACTGCTGCTGCTAGCACGAGGGTTACTAACCATTTTCACCCTGCCACAACCTTCATCTGCTGGGGAAGCTGTGAAACACATGCCACATGTCTTGGAAAGTCAGGGAGAATGGGAGCTCTGGGAACAGTTCCCACATGGGAGATAACAGTGACTCCCCAGGAATTCCACTGTTCCATTGGGAGCTGGGGCCAGCCCAGTGCGTGGCTCGATCCCAGCACAACCTGGCAGTGTCAATCTCTGCTGCCCTTGCTGGCTCGTTTTTCTCTCCCACTGAGACATAAATCACCCAGTAGTCATTTTGTCTGTCCAGGGCTGGTGGCCTTGTGATGTGGCCTGTACGTGGGAGCTGGGCATGAGTTGCCCATTGCTCAGGATCGATCCCTGAGTTGGCCACCCCTAGACTAGTGGGATCAGAACTGGCCTTTGGGTTTTGTTGTTGGGTTGTGGGGTTTTTTTCTCCCCTCCTTAGGGCAGCAAGGCTCTGTGCTCTGTTTCCTTTATCTCAAATGTAACTGATTGGATGGTGTGCAAGGCCACACACAGCCTTATCTCATCGCATCCTGTTCGACCGCATTATCCAGGGCTGCACTGAAAGAAGTTCTCCTCTCTCCTTGCTTTGATTTATATCACTCTGCTGGACACTACATCCTCTCTCTGTTTCAGCCAGAGCTAGCTACTGCAATAATTTAAGAGTTGTTTTGCTTTGCTCGGGAAGTCAGGTGCCTTTTGAACAGCAGCTGCTGCAGGCAGTTTCGGTGTAGCAAACAAACCAAGCTTGATTTTGTGTCAGGCAGTGTGACAAGCATTCAGCTGGAGCCCAGCCTCCTGTTGGATATGATCTGAGGCTAGTAGTGCACGTTCCTTTGTAAACCAGTCTAATTCACTGTTGAGACAGAGACAAAAATCTCGCCATGCAGCCTGTGGATGTAATGAGTGTATTACCTTGCCCAATACCGAGAGGGAAATCTCAGTTCTTTCCTCCTTGCCTGGCACTGCGGCTAGTTAAGAGCTTTTACTTCCCCTGCAGCCAGTAACACTTACCTTAACTTGTTTTATTCATGGGATTATGCAGCAGTACTCTGGTATCCTGGGTGGATAGGGCCATTCACAGGGAATAGCCGACATTAGTCAGGATTGCAGGCGGCCCGGGGCAAAAAGCGAGATGACAGCCAGGCTCAGCCCTTGGCTAAGCTGTTATCGGGAGTGTTTGAGCAAAGCCCCCTCAAAAGGCTCAGTGAAATGCGTCCACCCATCTCCACTCTCTCCAGGTTGCTTTAATGGTGGGAGTACAGCTCCTGAAGAGCCTGAGGAACTGGTTGCTATCTGGTGCTGCAAAGGTGCTGTTACCTTCCTAGGTACAGTTCAGTGCCAGTTGGGCTTGCTGCAGTTGCATCTTTTTTTTTTTTCCTGCAGAGACCATGTAAACATGCTCATGATTTTGTCCTCTTTTGTCTGCAAGCTTGAACAAATCTTATTTATCATTGAATGCCTGCTTTCCCACCTTTTCCCTTTCCAGTATGTTTTTCCTGCAGTCTTTGAGTTGCACCGTCTGGGAGCTACTCATCTACTGATTGCACTCATTTTTCTCTTTCAGAGGAACTAAGCTATTCTTGTAGTGCCCCATAGAATTTGCCAGTCTTCTTCCTCTGGTAAGTTTGAATGCTATCTTCCATCTTGTACCTTGAGCAATAGGTTTCTTAGTATTCCAGGCTGTTGCTTCCCTAAACCCAAATCTCCTTGTATGACTGCGTTATGTAAGTTCATTTGTTAGGTGTTCTAGAGCAACTGGCTGGTTGCTCCTGTTTCCAGGTTTTCTTATTGTTATATATATTATAAACTCTATAGCTTGAACAGCAGGACATCATCTGTTCTAGCTGAACTATTTTTTTTTTTTAAATTCTCTGACTGCTGATCAGATATGAAAAAGTTGTGGTTCAGATCCTCTATAGCAGCAGTACTTGGCTCATGTTACCAAGGTAGTGAATACCGGAATTTTTCGGGTTTGTTTGCATTTCAATGACACCAAGGAGTACCTGTAAGGTGAAGCAATCCCTGCCAGCTCAGCAATCCCTGCAGTTCCAGTGAATGAGACCAAGAGTGAAGGGATGTTCTCCGTAAAACACAGCGACTTTGTCAGGGCTCAGCCAGCCCAGGAGCAGGAGTGGAACCGTCTGCCAGACTCCACACGGCTGTGCTGGCAAGCACCCCTGCCTGGGAGGGGTGAGTGAATGGGGACTTCTCTGCCCAGTGTGTTGTGCTCGATTCCAGCAGGGAAAAGGGGTGGCCATGGAGTGGGGGGAGGCTCTTGGAAAGAGCAGCTCTAAGAAAACTGAACAACTGGAGGCAGCTGGCTGCAATTTTTCAGATCCTCAGGAAAGTATGATTTTGTGTTGAGCAGCTGCCACTAACACTTAAGAGGGAGCTGTTACTAACAGTAATGACTGAGGGATTAATATTAGAAAGCAGATGTGTCAGACTACGGAGTTTGTTTAAAGATGTGCTCCCTGTCAGTGAGACCTTGGCTGAAGGGCTCTTGGCAGCTGTCTAGCCCTGTAGGATCTGTGAATCTCAATGAGATACCATGTGTGAAAGGAAAAAGAGTTAGTGTTGAAATTAGCAGAATTGGAACACTTAAACCAAAGCTGCTGGAGCTGAAATATTTTTGTGCTTTCTCCATGGTTTTGCTTTGTGAGTGACTTATTAAGAAATTACCTCGGCAGATAGAAAAGCAGGCAGCAAGAGCAAATAAGAAACAGTATTTGGACAGAGGGAAACATTAAGAAGGAAGATAGCGATACTGTGAGGAGGTGGATATGCTCCGAGGGGCTTTGTGTCTTTGAACCTGGGACAGAAGCCATGACTGGATCCTACAAAGAAGGATAGTTAATTATCTCTCAGTAAAATAAGAGTGGGTTCAGTATAAGGAAAACTGTAAGGTACAGTTGCAGAAGTACAAAAGCCAAGAAGTGGGGCATAAGTTTATACTGAGAGAATCCCCAGAGAACAAACACCAAACCCTGTGACCTCTGTCAAAACTTGCTTTTGTGAGTATGGGACAACATCCTCTGACTACACTGTTCCTAAGAACTGTGCCTGGTGAGGGAATTCACATGGGAAAGGAATTGTCTGATTATGTCTGGGATGTCTGTTTAGTGCTTTCAGAATTAAATTCCCTTAACATCAGAAGAAAGCTTTGTGATTACAAACTCTTACACAGGCAGAATTTAAAATAAATAAGTACTAAAATATTTAGAAATATTAGAACATTCAGTAATACAAATAACTATTAATTTTACCACGCTGTGTGCATGTAGTTACTATGGACTGGAAGACAGAAGCAAACTGAAAGGTAGATGCTAACTGAAACATTTGTATTTTGTTAAAGAACTTACTAATGATTATTATTCAAACCTTTCTTATAAATAAGACATTCAACATTCTCATGCTTCTGAAAAATCCTCTGTTTTTCACCAGATTGCTCATTCAATAGGAAGTGATTCCACTGCCAGTTTTCCAATTTGCCATACTAATAAAGTAATTTACCACAGGGTTTACTCCCCAGCTTCTTTTTAGTTTGTTTTGCTTAATTCAATGAGTGGTCATCTTGGCCACCACTGAGTTCAGATCAGCAATGCAGGAAACAGAAGGCTTGAAAGTGTTCAGCCAAAGCAGAGACCAACAGATCAGATAGCATCCAGCCAGGACTCCCTGAATTGCTGAGAGTATTGCCTGGGACTGCACGTGGAGCTTACTAGTTAAGCAACATTATTTAAGGAAACTTTGCAGGCCTTTTAAGCCTTTGGCATCTTACTGATCTAGAGGCATAGAGTTATAAGGATTTCCATGGCCATTTCAGTCTATGGAATTTCTTTAGAAGTTATCAAAGAGAAGTAAGATTTTTGCTAGTGTGTTCTGTAATATGAGGAGTTACAGAAGTTTTTGCTGGAGATGGCCAAACATCCTTGATTTTATACTGTGTGGTTCCCTGTTTTTCATCATCCATCAGGAATAGCTTTAGTACCAAGAAGGGAAAGCAGAATCAGGCCCCAAGTGTAGAAAAGTTGGGATTGGCCACAGCACATTTTGGTTCCTGCTGACCTAGCTGTAGCTTGAGATAGAAGTAACATTGCTGGGCAAGGCACAAAAAGTTAGAAGCATAAAAAAAAAATCTGCCTGGTCATTTTGAGATTTATATAATTTCTACTGTCACTGCTATTATGTTCCACATCTCCCTCGATGTACACCAATGTGAGAGAAAGTTCACACATTCCGTCTCTTGCTTTGTGGACTTCCCTTAATGTACAAATGACATCTGGTCAAGTCAGTGCAACTTTATTTTAATGTTTGGAGCACAGAGTCTGGAGAGTTGACACTGCACTGAATAAGACATGTTTTCTCCTCCAGTTTATTCTGGAGCTTGGATTAGAAAGGACCCAGGTTTTCTTGTGTCACCACACGCACTTAGTGCCAATGCAGAGCCTTGTAAAATATGAAATGATCAGGCAACAGCTCCTAGGGTGGGAATGTGGCAGGGGGAGGAGAGTTATGCTTCAGATATATTTATTTAGTTTCAACTTAAGAGTGTGCCATGATGAAATCATCTGCTAGGTATTCCCCTGTGTCAGCATGGACACTAAGGAGATGAAAATAACTGGATTCAAAGTAGATGCTTTTTATGGTCATGATAGTCCTTCATTCCCTAGGAGATGACTGCCTGTACGCATTGCTAGGGGATTTGGCTTGACAGCAGAGCTGTAGCTTCCAGTGGCTGTGGCTTTGGGAGTCCTGTAGTCGAGCAGTTGGAGTGTGTTTTCACTTGGTGTGGAGCCTGCTAGCTCATGTGAGGTTTGCAGCTCCCAGGGCAGGTGGTATGATGAATGCACTTGCTGTCACACCTTGCGGTTCTTTTTGAACCCTCCGTTTCTCAGCCTGTCACTGTAAGTTAAAACCAGCCTGGGCCTTGTGCTTCTGGAGATTTTAATGTGCATTAACTACAGAGGGTCTGGACAGCCTCCAGGGAGTAGGGATGCTTGGGGAAATATGAAAGGAAGAACATTTGGAACAGATAACTTCTGTTTCCCTGGCAGAGTCTCCCTGTGGAAAGCTTACTCCTCCTCTACGCTGATTCTCCAGCAGGACAATCTCTTGAATACCCATGTAATTCTTTATTAGCATCTGTCAGTGAAAGGGGGAATGTTTGGGGAGGGAAGCAACTGTTACCCTTCATTTCAGGATCTCTTAAAGTCACATTGCCAGCCTTGGTGCCATTCACAGTGTGCGTGGGATGTCTGTACCAGCGGTAAAAAGCCAAGTGTGAGTTCCCCTTTCTGCCCCTCTCACCTCCTATTTTATTATTTCTTTCCATGTTCATTAGAGCCCTGAAACTGTATATCATGGGTCAAGAGGATTGAAATTATCTCATGTAGGTGGTGAAATGGATGGATGAGCTGTGGTTGGCTGTTCCAGTGATTTGTGTGTTTCAAATACTGTCACAGGAAATAATTTGTATACTGGGTTTTCTAAATGTCTCTGTGAACCATTTGTTAAAAGGCTGCACAGTATACTGTACACTGCACAGTACACAAAAATTATTTGTCTAATTTATATTGTCTATAATGAAATTAGTCAAAGGCGCAGTATTGTCTTACTTGTTTCCTTAGCTTTTGGTGGGTTTTGGGGATGTAAAATATGTATCTACTGCTGTCTAAAGTCATTAAGGAGCAGCAGAACCTTCTGAGAGCCAGTGTTGTCGAATCTTTACAATTTCAGGTTTTGAAGTGTTAAAGTTCTTGAAGAATTTCAGCTTTTATCATAAAAAATCTGGTCAGTATGGTACTGGAGAAGATTTTAAAAGCACAAAATCCAAAGATGTAAGAAACCAAAGACTTAAAAAAAGTTTATGTCAGAAAAGTTTCTAGAGCTATGAGCTCTGAATTTTTGAAGTTCTGAGGTTGAATGAATGGACTGCTTTTCCTCTGTATCAACTAGGGCATGGCATAACTGCATATACTTTTTTTATATAGTTAGTTTTTGACAAATACCACACCCAAATTTCTCCTCTGTTCCCCCTTACATTTTCACTGTGATATTTCTGTCATGTCACAGCTCTCCTTACTCTCATGTTTGGTGAAGGTTTGATGATTCTGTTGTTCTTGGAAAAAAGTCCTTACTCTGATTCTCTTGCTATGCAGCTCAATGTGGTGCTAGAGAGAGAAATTTTAAACTCTGGCTGGATTCTCAAATGCTGGTTTGTGAACATTCTTTGTAGCCCAGATAACAAAGGTATTAAAATTATAAACAAACAGCTTTGGGATTAAGGCAGAAGAATGATCTGTCTTTAGAAGCCATTTGTCTCCTGCCTGGTTGACTGGAAGTGTCTGTGTGGTCTGAAGTCGATTTCTCAATGAGTGTTTCAGCAGCTCCCCTCAAAGGCTTCAGCCTCTCCTGTAGGCATTTATTATAAGTAGACTATAATTTATTGTAGTTTTCAAGAGCTAGCAGCTGCCAGCTCAGGTTCAATGAGAAACCAATTTCTGCTCCTGCCCAGTGGCAAATCTAATAGCCTGAGACTGGTAAGTGGTGATAAGGGGGCAGAGAGGCAAAGGAAACTGAAGGAATTTGCCCAAGGTTGTTCTGAAAATGAGCACTAACAACAGGCTAAGCACCTTGGTTCTGGACCTGCAACCTAGTGCTGTTATCCCTGTACTTGTGGTGCCTTCTGCTCCTGCCAGGACACGATGCTGAGATTTGGAAGACATTGCATTAAAATGTCTGGCTCCAGGAATGGCTTTTTAAAAGCACAGCTGATCCTTGAGAAGAAATGTCAGTGTTAGAAGTGACACCAACTACTAACTCTAATCCAGTGAAACAGTATCTAAGAAAATTTCAACCCCAATGCTCAGTGATGACTAGATAATTCATCACTGCTTTATTTTGCATAGTCTTTCACACAGACTCACAGAGTGAGTCCCTCTATGTATGCTTCGGAAAGTTAAATAACAGGTACATGGATAATGACAGTGCAGGGAGAAAGAAATAAAGGAGATAAAGACACAAGAAGACTCCTCTGAGGAGAACTGGGAAGTGACAGAGTTAATAAGCCAAAGAGAGACTGGAGCAGGCTGTTTTATCAGAAGGATTTGTAGAATCCTTCATCTCAACATAAATAAAAATCCAACATGTGGTTGAGTTATCATTTAAGATAAACTTGAAGTAAAACCCCTCCTAACTGAGGTTTGGGGTTTTTTTACTGTTTTTGCTTTAGTATCTCCATTTTTCTGGCAAGGAGGGTTTCTAACTGCCCGATGGGATGTGCTTGCCATTGCAGGTTCTGAGTCTGCTCCTCCGCGTGGCACCTTGGAGTTTCTAGCTGGCACCATTACCTCCAACGAGTGGAGTTCTCCCACCTCCCCTGAGGGGAGCAACGACTCGGGGGGCAGCGAGGCCTTGGACAAACCCATCGACAATGACGCCGAGGGCGTGTGGAGTCCGGACATCGAGCAGAGCTTCCAGGAAGCGCTAGCCATCTACCCGCCATGCGGGCGCCGCAAGATTATCTTGTCCGACGAAGGCAAGATGTATGGTAAGGAGAGACAGAGGGCACCCTGCCTGTGCACCCAGCGATGCTCTGAGGGAATTCCCTTCTCTCCGGTGTTCCCAGGCTGATGCTGTTGGTTGCCTCGAGCTGTATTTAGGAAAATCGGTGTGAAGATTTTGACATTCGCAAAGCAGAAAGAGTTATAGGTATCTTTCTCAGGGGACTGTCAATAGGGTAGATCTCAGAGCTCAGCATGCAACTGAATTAATCTTTATATATAAATATATATAATCTAATGTCTTCATGGTGTGACAAAGCCTGTCTTTTATGGTATCTCTTGCTGTTGTCTTCACTGTTCTTGTTGGAGATAAGAACAAGTAATGGTCTGTATGTCTGGTGCTACAGAACAGAAGTTCAGTTCCTAAACCCCTGAATGGCTCTGCTGGTGTAAACAAACAAACCTACCGTTTTTTTCCTAGCTACACTTTTCAGATCTTAAGAAGGGCAGAAAGTTCTGTGTACTGCTTTTCATTGTAGTTTGCCTTCTCATAGCCCTGGTACAGGTACCTTTCACCTGTGGGTTCTTCTCATCTAGCTAACTAGATACCCAGCCCTGAATACAGAGAAGCTCTGGCTTGCAGCTGCAGCAGAAGTCAACTTTATATGTGGTAGACATGCTTTTGAATTGGATTTTTGACCTTTTCCACAGTTAAAAATTCTCTTTTAATTTTGTTCACAAAAAGCCGGTCTGGCCTGGATTCTCTAGCTGTGTGTGGCAAGAAGCCGCCTGGTACTTCTGTGACTAAAAAGCAAAGCAAAGGCTGAATGCCCAGTATTTGGTTTTAAGTCCCAAGGTGGACAGTTTCTCAGAACACTATCAGAGATCTTCCTGAAGGCAGCCCTCATTCTACCCAGTCAGTGCTTGTGGTTTTTTTTTTTTTCCCCTACATTGGAATCTGCCTGTCTTCACCTGCCCCATCATGGCATGCTCCGTGCATGCCCGGGAGCTTCCTACAGAGCACTTCACAAGTCATTCTGCAGGTTGCTGTCCACCCATCAGGCCATTGTTCCCTGAGCGAGGGAATAGATTGCTCTGACGGTGGGAGCGTGGGTGGGGTCTTGTTTACATGGCCTTATCTGCAGTGGATGGTTTTACTGGGTACACACATCATTGTATCTGGGAAGAGCAATATAGTTTGGGTAAGGCTGGTCACCCTGAGGCTAATCTAGGGCCAGTATTCTGGCAGACATCAATTCCTCCTCTGTGCTGGCACAGACGTTTTTGTGGTTGTGCTATGGAACCAGCCGGGGAACTGATCCAGCTTAAAACTAACACGGTCAGAAAGGGGAAGAAAAGTGAACTTTTATTTCCATACTACCCAGCTGGTTGTGCTGGTGTTTAGAGAAAGGATGGTGAGATTGGGAATGGGCAGCCATGACTGAGGTTAAAGTAAGGCTGCTTCTCTATGGACCAATGCTCGCTTAAAATGTTACTCAGACTAAAATGTTACTTGAGAATCCACCCCATGGTTATTAAGCATATGAACTAGTGACATGCTCCTTGTTGCTCTATGTCTGCACTGCTTTTAATGATGGGTGACTTTTAAAATTACCGGTGAAAAATTACAGTTGTGTTTTAAGACTATTAATTTACTGAACATTTTGCATGGTCCTTTGAAATATTTCAGCTTTGGAGTGAATGTGTCAGAGCAGAGAGTGAAAGACAGGAAAAGAAATGAGAGCAAAAGTGAAGTACAGAGGGCTACAGAAAACAATGAGACTTAGCTGGGCCTGACTTAGCAAGGATTGGTGTTAAGTGGAACACATCTAGTTGACTGGACTGGTGAACTGCAGAAAGTAAATAACCCACCTGCAGGGTGAAAAGTTTAGGGTAGGCTCAGGCAGAAGAAATGAAGAGCTTTTCTGCAAGCCCTCCCCCTCTACTCCAAATGGGACAGTGTCCCTGCTTGCCTTCAGTGCACCTGTTCCGAGTGTGGATGGTTGGTTCAGTGTGCTCCTGACAGAACCCAGGCACTGATTTATGCCCTCCTTTGCTTACTCGTCTCCAGGATCCAGGCCAAGGAAGTGGGGCCCTGTCTGGGATCTATAGAAAGATATGACCGGACAGGGAGAATAAATATAGTCCCTGACTTCATCTTCAGTACTCACAAGCCAGCTTGTGGAGCAGGGCAAGCTCGATGTCAAGCTGGCCCTGCCTCTGCAGGGATGGTTATTTATCCACCCTGTGACCAGCTTGCACAGAGCTCTCTGAAGCAAGGGGTGAGGTGTTTCAGAGAGCTATATATGCCCCTCTCCCCTGACAAAACTGGGACCATTTCACTGTTTCTCACTGAGGAGTGGCTCGTCTGGTACTACTTTTTTGGGCAAGATGTTCCAGGTCTCAGAATCTCTCTTATGTGAAATTTATATGCTTCTCAAATTTTGTGAGGCAATCTCTTGTCAGAGAGAGTTATAAGTTGGCAGCTTTTAACTGAAGTGCATTGAGGCAAGATGAAGAATTTGTGCTGTTTTGCTTAAATGCATTTAAAATTGTACAGAAAGGTGTGTTTCAGCCTGTACACAGGCCTCATGCTCATGTTTCTGTGCATCTTCAAAGTTGGCTTATTTACCGCCCTTTAGACAACCCTGCTGATTGCTGACTGAACATGATTCCATATTCACACCAAAGTCAGCCAAGCTCTTCTCTGTACACTGATAATCTGTGTCTCGATTCCTTTGCTGCCTTTCCTTTCATTATCTCTTTCCATACTAGACACGTTCCATTTCTGCATGGAGGCAGCATCCTGACTGAGTAAGCTCATGCCGCAGCACGCTCGGGGCGCAAGCCCTCACTGGCCTTTCCAGCAGGCTTTGCTGACCACCTGCTTAAGGCACAAGCAGCTGTCTTGTCTGATATGGAATGCTGTCCTTTCTCCTCACCATTGTGTTGTTATTAGAAGCATTGAGTCTGGGGCACTTACTGCTCTGGTGCCTTCTGGTACCACTAAGGTCTTGCAGAATAATTTTCTGAGTGTTGCCTGCTAGAACACTGTGGGGGTACAGTATTACAAATCTGTCACTTATGTGTTCCAATAATGTTCTTCTGTGGGAGCAATAATATCTAGCATTTGTACTAAACTATCACAGGATTAGGTGTTTGGTGTCTCCTGGCATCTTTAGTACTGATCTAGAGAAAGGAGAGGGAAAAAGCTTAGTACTTTTGTGAGATTTGCACGGAGATGCTGAACAGACCAGGTCTTCCAACATTACTGAAAGTAGAAAAATAAGAAATAGTAACTTGCAAAATGATACTTATTTTGACATTACAAGAGAGACAATAAAAGCTTGGAAGAAATGAATTTACTGCCTTAGCTGTCCAGTGTTTCCTTCCACTGCAGAAACACCTGGCTTTCTGCAAGAGGGGCTAGAATTGGTGGCTGTTTGTTAGATGGTTGTTCTGAAGGAGTCACTAGTTTAGCAGCTGCTTTTCAAACAGCTCAGCCATTTCTTTCTGAGCAGGGAGGGGCAGACAGCTGGAGGCAGTCATCCATCTCCCAGGCTGGTGCCATCTGTTTGTGAATTGCTGATAGGAAATACTTAAAGATGTCCAAAGCTTAGAGGCTGAGTGATAGAAGAAGGATAGTCAACCATGTTACTAGTTAAAACCTGGAGCAGGCAGTGGACCACAAAGACTTGAGTTTGCAACATGACTTAAGATGGGATGAAAGGTCAGTCTGATGCCAAAGCTACCAGGTCACAGGTGGTCCCTCCCACCCTTTTTCTGAAATGACTAGGTAAATTTGCAGGATAATGCCTTTATCTCAAAGGGATAAGTTATCATTTCATGTTTTCCCTGACCTCCAAGGCTCACTAAAAGTAGAACTGGAAAGCAAACACATAAATCCGAAGAAGCATAAAACATACGCTGCGTGTCCCAGTTCATAAACATGTCTTCTCCTCGAGGGGAGGGAGGAGCACCGTTGCTATTTAAAATATGTAAACCTTCAAGGTGTCAGTCCTCAAATGTTTTCCTCTGTGTTGCAGTTTAGCATCTTACCTGATGATGTTTCAATCAAAGCTATTGAACACACTGACAATGTGCTCAGTTGACACTGAACTGAATGCCCCAAGTAATTGCAAAATTTGTACTTCAGCCCTGATATCCCTCAGAGAAATACTTCTGAAGTTCCTATTCCTTCCATTAGTATGACCTAGTGAACTGCAGAACAGCCCTTTATCCCATAGTTTTGGGAAAAAAAGGAATCTCGTGTATTTTAACAGTAGAAGACAGACAAAACCTGGATTCCTGGACAATGGGTCAGGATGCAGACTTTGCTCTCACCTGGGGTGGTAGGTGTAATGTTTTCGGAGTTGCTCAATAACGAGGTTTTGTTTCACTCAGTCATCCTTCAACTTTGCTTTTGTGTGGCTCTGGTTCTTTGTTGTTGACTAGACGAAGTCAGACTTCTGGAGACATTAGCAGTGGGTTAAATTTCTGCTGGAGTTTGTCATGCTTTTCCCTCCATCTCCTTTGTAAGCCAAGTTTATGGTTCTTTGTGTTAAGCTGTATGTCAGTTTAACTGGTGTTCTCTTTGCATGCAAGCATAAAAAGAAATATTTTTCCATGAATTCCAAACATTTCTTGAATATTGAGAAATTTGCTGCTTTTGAAATACCAACCCACCAGGAATCTTCTTGCAGTTAATAGTACTGGCTGTGTCATCTTTCCTTTACATGCTTAGTACTGAACATAAATATAGTAGCAATTTTATTGTGTACTCTATGTTATCAAAACTATTGCGACTCCTTTTGTGGGGGCTTCAATCTGCTGTTTCAATAAAGGGCACATACTTTCTCCTGTCCCTTTTGATTTTTAGCAGCTTTGTAGTCCCATGTTTATCTGTCAGGCTTGAAAAAAGTGAGCTGTGTAGTACAACCTTTTTCTCACTGTATGTGTCTGCAGCCACAGAGCTTTCATCATGTGTAAGTGATTTCCTTCGTTGGCAACATTGCATTACCCTTATGGCTCTTCCTCTGACTTTTTCATTTTTAAATTTCAAACTTCTAGTAATTCTGCACGACAGAGTTAATTTGTAGTGGTCTATTGGCAGAATGGCACTTGGTCTGATTTTCTTTTTTATTGTAGATAACACATCTAGTTTAATTGATTTCTAATGTAGGTCAGCTTTTATGTTTTGTAGGTATATCCACTCACCTGCCTTTTAACTGAGACACTGTATATTTCATTTGTCAGCATTTTCCCTCGTTGCATGTTGTTGCTTTGGTTCTGCTCTTCTTCTTTTACACATTTCCAGTAGTTTTCCGAAAAGTTTAGTTAAAAAGCCTTAATGTTCTTTTCCATTTTAAAACCCACTTCATTCTTTCACAATTTGTTTTGATACCATCGATTGCTAATTTGCTCTTACAAATACCAAATGTTTATTAACATTTAAAAATTCAGGTTGAATTCAAAATCTAGGAACAAAAACCAGATATGGAAAATGAAACCTGGTATCTTGGGTTTTTTCTTTCTATAAAATAAGTGCATGCAAGCTACCTTCTGGACAGATTTCTGCAAACATATTACCAGAAAGATCTCAAAAACATGGACTGAGTTCTGAGAAAAGCAAGCATACCAGACTTAACAGTGAGCCCCGGGAGCTGAAGGGACTGATTTAGGAGGAAAGATTAAAGTAGCTAAATATACATAGCTTGGCTAAGTGATGACTGAAAGGTGGAGGGTGGGGGGGACACATAATAACAGTCTAAAAATATTTGAAGGGTGTTAACATTTAGGAGGGAGAGGGATTTTATGCGGAACATGTGAGCATGACTAGGATTAATGGGGGAGAAAGAAAGAATATGGGATGGATATCAGCAAAGAGATCAGGAAAACATGGTACTCAGCACTGAGGGATCTCTCTCCTCTGAAGAGCTAGAATGGAAATACTCTTGTTGGGGACTTTTAAAATTGTATCAGACAAAACTACAAGGATTGTATTTGTGAAACTAGTCCCAAATAGTGGTGTGTGTGAGCATGTGCGCATGTGTATTTGTGTTTTATATGAATGAGAGAAGGATTGCAGATGGGAGGTGCTATGGTTTTACAAAGGAAACAAGAGAACAGTGGGCATTAGTTGGCTTTACACTGTAAATGTCTGCATTTTTTTGTAAATTGTTAGTATTGTGATTCATACTACCTGTGGTTTTGTGACATGAGTATGTTTATTAGACTGAATGACGCAGGAACCCTTCCTTAGGTCTGAAACAAAAAGAGCAGACTTCTAGGTAAATTCCAGGAGTGCTTTCTCAGAGTTTGTCTTCTGTCAATTAGCCAAACATTGAGTAGAGAAGGACACAGCATTTCTTGAGAAAGGGTGTGCATATACACAGAGGGAGCTGATGATGTCAATATGCAGATCTTGCGGTCAATATGCAGATTGTGTGGAGACCTGACACAGGAAAAAAGGAACTCCCTTACTTCTACAGTGCAAGTAAGAAAAACCTATCACACGAACTTTCTTTTAAAGTCTCTTTCAAAGGCATTCCTTATTCCTTAAGCAAAACCAGTGTAAGACAACATAACCTTTCCATTTTCTAGTGCCCAAAGTGAAGGGAAGCTGCTTGGTCAGAAAAAGCCAGTATTGCAGCTAAAAGAACAAGCAGTATTCTCATTCATGTAGGATCCAGATAATGAGCACAGGAGAACTAAGGCTATCTATTGGTTTAAACAGTTGCTCATTAGCTAATCCATAACAAACCCTGTATTGTCTGTGTGTGGTGAAGATCTGGGCAGCAAAACTGGGAAGGCTGTGTGCAGTTTGTGCCCAGACAGATGGTCTTGTAAATCTGTTGGTCACTGGCAGAGCTGACTGAAACCTCTGGGGCTTGGGTACACCTGCTGCTGAAGGGTGTAGTGCCAGCAGCTGTTGCTCATTGCTGTCACCTTGAACTTGTGACCCATCTTCTCGGTACTTCTTCACATTCTCAGAGTCTCACTCCATGCACATAAACAGCCAGAGTCTTGCTCTGCCTCTGGCTTCTTGAACGAAATGACACTATTTTTGTGTAAAATGCCTTTAAAATCACTCTCCTTTCCTCTTGGGTTTGATTTGTACAATAGTTGCAAATGCCTTTCCAGGAGTTTTGGTTGGAGTCTGTGGGCAGGAGGGCAAGGAGTGTAACCAATTCTTGGTGAGGTAACCCAATAGCAATGCCCAAGTTGTTGACTGCAAGTGCTGCAGACACAGGCCTGTTTCTAAGCATGGCAGTGTTACAGGGAAACACACGAGCACTTGTGGCATTCAGCTCAGTGTTTCTTTCAACCCTGACCGGGAATAATGAGCATTCCTGCATATAAACACAGCATCGTCTTCTTTAGTTGAAGAATCACAGAAAATGGTGCTGGAAGAGACCTTCACCTCATCTGCTCCAGAGGCAAAGCCACCTCTGCTTTAGCTGTTCCTGTCTAGTCTGATCCATTGTGCCTTAAGTTGGGGGAAAGTGATTTGACAAATCTAGATATAGAAGCTTTCATCTAGAAGGTAGCTGAAGCACCTAGATGTGTGCAAATTTCCTTCTGGATCCATGTGCATTTTTAGTTATCTCTGCAGCTTAAATAGTTTTGTCATCCTCATATTCCCGCTCTCCTGCCTGAATCATGGTTGCCCAGTTATCTGTCAGACTTACGCTGTAAACTCTGTCAGGGAAGAGATACTTAAAAAATCTGGAACAGAATTGTGCTGGTGTTAAAAGAAAAAAGAGAGCAGGGTGGGAAGGAACAGGGAATATCACAAGCCACTGGAAGGAATTTTCATGATCTTGGCAGATTTCAGCTATTACCTAGACCAGTCCCTGGGTGGCTATGCAATTATTTAATTTGTGTTTCTACTAGGTTTTTCTGTCCACATTCTCTTTTCACCCGTTACAGAGTATGACATCTTTAACAACTATTCTTGATAATGTTGGAATGGTGTGGAACTGTTCTGTGTTGAGAAATAGAGTATATTTCCTTCATAAATGGTGAGATGACCTTACAGTTCACAGCAGAATAAAAAAGGGAGTTGCCACTCCTGTTTCCTTGCTCCCCTGCTCTGCTTCCAGTTTTGTGCTCCTGTTCTTTAGGCTAACTTCAGTTTCTAGCAGACTCCTTGTGGATCCATGTTAGATTGCTAAACTGATCGCAAACTATGTTGGCAAAATGAGTTGGACAGATTTCGGAAGATTAGAGTTGAACTGACCCATGGAACAGTCTGGTGAGAGGGAGGGAGGGAGGGGGACGTCAACCACTCTTTTCAGGAGTGTCCAGGCATTTGTTTAAGCTGAATCTACAACTTAAAGGCTTAAAGTGATCAAAAATCACTCTAAATTTTTATGGCACAAACTGAAGTTGGGTGGTGGCAGCCATTCCACTTTAAAAAAAAAAAAAAAAATCAGTATTCATTTATTTGTATAACGCAAGAATAGTCTCTGGGTTCTTTTGGTCTCCTTGAGGCTGTCGTGTAATTCTCAGTCATTTGGCTGGGACTGGGTCGTGGTGTAGTCTCTGGTGCTAAGTGAAGCAGTCATGTCTCCTCACAGGGCTAAGCCAGGCCAGACCAGATGCTCTGAGAAATGCATGGTCTATGCTGGTCATGGCTGCACAGATATCACAGACCCTTTTTAGCTCTAATTTCTGTTAAAGCTGAAGCTTTGAGTTCTTGGTCAGCCTGTCACCTGGGCACATGCACAAGATTAGCACTTGGGCCAGAAATCTGCCAGAAGCTCTGTCCTGTTAGTGCTGGCAGGGGCAGCTGACCACAAAATCAGAAGAGCTAAAGTTTTGGCTATTCCTTAAGACAGTGTCACTGAGAATTGCTTTCAGATGCCCTACAGTTATTGGAAGATACCAAAATGAACAGACATTTATTGATCTAAGGAAGAATTTAGCAGATGTCCAGATCTGTAATGTAAAACTTGGACTGATGGGAACTGGAAAACGCTGTTACAGTTAAACGTTGGTCTCGGTGCTACCCTCAATAATCAAGTTTCTCTGAACCCGGGCCTTGCTGAGTAAAGTGTCTTTGTGCCTCTGTAAGGTCATTTTCAGGTGTCCCGAGAGACTGAAAGCTCATGCCTTTCCATGTAGGATTGTTATTGGCCCTTTCAGGTGTTGTCTGATACACTCCTTGGCATATGAAGGACTCATGATACTATATGCAGCTGCTTTGGTGTGATTGTGGGATTTCCCAGCCAAACTGAATCTAAACATTTTCTGTAGGATTCTTATCAGTCTTAACTCTGGGAAGTACCAGAACAAGTCCTAGCTCTGCTCCTTTTGCAGCCCTTAACGTGTATATGGGAGAGTACTTATTGGATGGATTAACTTACATTTCTGTGGCCTGAGGCGATAATGTGGGAAAACACAGCTGATGAGGACATTTAGTTTATGCACTGAAAAGCACTATTAAAGACTGAGGTGTGGTGAAGAGCTGCATAGCCTGGAGCTTCGCATTAGGCTGATGGGGAGGGACTTCTGCCCTCATACATTGTTGTACCTTAGTAAATGCTCATCTTTACAAGGAATAACTCCACATGCCCTTGGGGCAGTAATTAGAAGGCAGTTTAACGCTCTTTAGCCTTTAGACAAATGATGCAAGCACAGGAAGTGCCTTGCCCATTTTCTTACCAGCCTGTTTGTGTGAGGGTTAGGTGGAGTACAGTTCCAGGCTACAGTTTCTCTGGTGGCAAAACTGGTTTCAGAAGTTCTGCACCAATTCTTTTTCTGTTCTCTTTGCTGTGCCAATGCTGTGGTTAATGTGACCACAAAATGAACTAGTTTACCAGTCCAATTAAAAATAGGCTGATGGGGGGAAAAAACAAAACCAAGCCAACAACAAAATCCCAATGGGGATGGAGAGTTTTACTTTTCAATTATTGGTAATTAGAGTGGTGCACGTCAGTCTTTCCTCTCCTGTTCGCCCTCCCCTTTTTCCATCAATGTAGTTGGTACCACTGCACACAGCAGTTAATGGAACGTTGCAGGAGGAGGAATGACCAGATAAGGAGAGGAAAACCTCTTCACATTGTTTCGTTGATTAAAAATGTCTTGCTCTAACTACACCTATGGTGACTGACCATTTATCTCCAGTACTTGTTTGAAACCAATAAGAAGCTTCCCCAAACCTGCAGGGTCTGTAATTATTATCCCCCATATAATATGCCATGCCATATACCTCGTGCAAAGCGTTTTAAACCAACCACTAAGAAACAGCAGTTACTAAATGGGGGTAGCGCTGCTTGTGTTTCTGACTGTGAATTGAGGCTGTGCAGTGGCAAAGGAGAGGAGTAAACACTAACCTTTCCAGCAAAAGACCTTCCACATAAGAGAGGGTTTCAGTGTTTAGACCAGTTAGTAAATGAGACAACTGAGTTTTGTGATCTCAGACAGACAAATCACCAGACTGCCCTGTGAGGGCTTGACTGGTGCATTCTGCGCAGCAAATAAAGCTTTGACTTTGTCATTTCAGAAGAGGAAGGAGCTCAGAACTTGCACAGTCAAATGATGAAAACAGGTATTTTGGGGAAGAGGTGACTGTGATGGTGCTATTCACATCAATATCATGTTTTCAGGCTTTGGACTGTTTTGATATTTTTCAGAAGTACTGGCTCATCCATCTTGGATTCTTTATCTCAAAATCCCCTGACTGTAGGGACTGCATGAGCTTATAAAATCTTAGTGTGGAAGGTTAATCCTGAGAAAATTCAAGCATGGAATAAATGATCAGAGTGAGGAAATCGTCTCCCAGCTGAATATAAAATTCATTGGTGTGTATAACTGTGCTATGGGAACTCAAATCTGACTGTTGAGCACTGAAGTTCTGCACTGGTGGGGTCAAAGATGTCAAAGATAGGATAGGTCAGTGCCATAAAATGCAATATGGTTTTCCATGGTCCCTTTCATGGGAAATGATCACAGTATGACGGTCATAGTGGTGTACTAAGTTCCATTATTACCTCTTGAGTAGAGGAACCAAATAAAATCTCACCAAGGCTTTGGTGAGAAAATGTGGTTTGTGATGAAAGGAAAGTCTTAATAAAGGTAGCGTTAAAACTAGATAGCATTAGTAAAAGTTGTGTGTCCGTGTATATTGAGGAAAAGATAGGATTAACCATCAGAAAGACAAAAATGTAATTTCTGACACAAATAAGGTGGTAGCCCTATTTCTGGAACAGCTGATGTCCAGGAAGAGATTTAGCATAGTTGGGAGGAGGAAGCAGTGGAATGAGAGATGGGAAGTAAGGCTGTGCGGGGAGCTATGGATGGGGCAGACCCCAGTGGCAGTTACTCCCATATGGACATGCAACCCCACACTGCTTTTGTCTAAAAAGTGTCTTTCTGGTAAGACTTGGTCGGCAGTTAGTTTTGCTTTGTATGCACAGAGAAAGACTGACATTTGGTGGACAGATGAGGTGTCCTTACCTTCCCTCTTTTGTCTAGATTTATTTGTCTGATGCACACAGTTCGTTACATTTATGTTGATTGTAACCAACAGTTAATTAAATAAGTTCAAGGAGACTGTCATGTCCCAGGAGATACCATTAAGTGACACAGAGAGATTGAAATGAGAGTTGAGATGGCTTTCTTGACCTCGCTTTGATAAACCTTTCACTGGATAGAGCTGGATAGTTGCTTCCCTTACAGCACGGCTTAGAGGTAGTTGCAAATGTTTGCTTTGGGTACAGAAAGATATAGAATCTGCCAAGAAACAGATACTTCTGTGCCATTTCCCACTGAAAGGATTTTGCAGACATCACTGAATTCTTTGATCTCATTTTGTTTGGCAACGGGTATGTGAAGAAGTGTAAGTCTTAAAGAGATACTGCTTACAAGAGGCAGAAAAATTAATATACTTTTACTAAGAGAAAGTCAGCATGAAGCTTTGAGGTAGGACAGGAAAATGCTTTCCATGGTTACGGGAATTCCCTTGATTATCCCCCTTCCTTACCGGAAGACACTTCTGCTGTTATTTTCAAAGGTGCGCAGGTAGAATGTGCAGGAAGAATGGAGAATCCAAAAGCCTCCTTACTCACTTCTCTTAGGCAATTCCTTCCTGGATAACTCCAGAATGCAGTGTTTTGAAATTTCGTGTAAGACGGAATGGGAGCCAAATTGCTGCCCTTGGAAATTTATCTGTTGCCAGTAAGAGGTAAAGAACATAAGAGAATATCTCTTGACTACTTTTTCTCGTGCCATGCTTCCAAGGGGAAGGCTCCAGGGAGGATAAAGGTGCTGTGCCACAGTTGGAATGTTGGCTGGAGCTTCGTGAAACCCAATGCGCGGTTTCGACAGAGGAGTCACAACTGTTGGCAGGTTCTGGTGACCATGGCAGACCTCAGCGGGGGTTATTCTAAGAACACAACATATGATCAGATTACTGAGGGACACTTCACATGGCTCTAAAAAATGAACCATCTGACGGTTTATGACAGCTCTGCCTGTTCCAGCCAAGTGAGGAGTGCTGGTCTTTGCTGACCCTGCAGCCAGGGTTGTGAAACAAAGAAAGTGCCTTTCAGAGCCTGTGAGCCTACAGACTTCCAGCCACATAGTCCCTGCTTACATCTAACTACTGATAAGAAAACAAAAGAGCTTCTCTTGCAGTTTTGATTCATGGTAATTTAATAGTGCCTTGCTGCAGTTTACTGGGCTTGGCAATTAACATAGTTCTATATTTAGTAATCCCTGTGATGAATGTCTTTGTAGACTGATCTGTTTGTTTGTTGGTGATTTTTTTTGTTTGTGTTTTCTTTTTTTTTTCTTTTTTGTGCTACTAGTACCTTTACTAGGTTAATATAACCTGCCACTTTTCTGTTTTAACCTGACTGTTAGGACACACTTCTGGGATAGGAAAACTGTATGAGAGATATTAGCAAGTGGGAAGTGAATTCTAAAACTGGAAATTCTGATTATCCATAATTAAATTCTCTTCACTGTGTAGAGTTTCTTTCTAGAGAATTTCTGTACTGGCATCTAATATCTCTAATTTGTACAACAATTTGTCCTCCCACTAGTCTTTTTTGGTGAAGTACATGGCCTGAGAGAACCTTGCAGTTTTTGCTGCTGCTGTTGTCAAAGACAACAGTTAAATGCACACTTATGGAAATACCTCCCAGTTTCCCAGGCTTGAATACAGTTTATTGTCTCTCCTCCCTGCTTCCTACTCTATTTCCCTTCTTTTGTTCTCTCTAACACTCAGTCCCTCTTAATTCCTTTGATGAGGTGCTGGGTGACGCAGGAGATTGGCATCACTGTGTAAAGGTCTCTTTCTGCCAGTTCCTGCTTTTTTTTTTTGTTTTGTTTTGTTTCCTCTGGGGTTCTCCTTGTTTCTAGCTGCTTCTCTTCTCTGCATGGGTTTTCAATGGGCTGCAGTCCTTTCAAGGTTGTCTCTGCTCTGGCGTGGGTGCTGCAGTTGCCTCAAAATGTTCTTCTGTAATGGAGCAACTTTTTCCAAGATTACTTTTCCAGCCACATCCCCAGGAATGTCCCCTACCACATGTCTCCTTTTCTCCAAATTCATCCTTTTAGATATCTTGTATTTGTCCTGTGCATCCTCATGTCTCCTTTTGTGGTTCCTTTTGTGTCTCCTTATGTGTCTCCTGTCCCTACTGGCTCTTGCCCTTTCCAAAATACATTCGAACAAAGGTAGCTTGTGCTCCTCTGACTGGTTGAGGATTTGGATTGATTGTTACTTTGATCCAGTTTGGGGGTGGCTGGAATTGACTATGACTGGCACAGAGCTGTTCATGGCATCCTCTCATACAGATTACCCCTGCAGTCCCTTACTTGCTGAAGCAGAATAGTGTTCTGTCAGACTGTTCAGTCTCCATAATTTCTTTGCTTAATTGGAAACACTACAAATATGACTTTGCTCCATAAAATTTATTAGATATGGTTGAGAATCCATTGAAATTACTTTTGCAAGGATGACCCATAATTGAGCCAATGTCTGGAGAGTTCCCATGTATAACCTGATACACACCCTTTAAGGGCTTGCTTGCGATTCTCCACATCCACTTCTTCTCAAGGCTAGTTTTTCTTCTCTTTTCCATTAATCCATTCCCCTCCCCTCTCAAAGGGTCCTGTTGTTGTACAAAAATTTTTCTTCTTCTTTACAGATAATATGGTTTGAGTGCCTTGTTTTGTTCAGCACATTTCCCACTTCTAATGTGTCTCAAACAGTCCTGAAATTTCTTATATGTCGGCATCTGTCTGAGAAGAGTCACTTCAGTTGCTTCTTACCTTTCAGCTTGGATCCATGTCTAAACAGATGGAAGCTTTGAGAAGCCATAAATATTATTGTTGGCACTAGAGGAAGGTGGTGTGGATATGTGTCGCTAGTAATTGGTCTCGGCTTTGTAAAAGTGGTTTACATGGGTTGGAAGAGCAGCCAGGTGCAAGGTGGCAGAACAGCATCTGCTCCCCCCGAATTCCCCTGAGCATGACACTGTGCTAACGCAGAAACTGTGGGAACTGAAGAGGGCAGTGCTTACATGGCAGGGCATTGTGTTTCTGGCACAGACACAGTTCCTAATTTGTGTTTACAGGAGCTGGAGCTGATTTCTCAGCTACAGACATATTTCTTCTCCCAGAGGACTAAGGGGAGCTGCTATAATGACACCATTAGGAAAAGATTAAGATCTGTACATGCAAAACGCTTTCCCATCTCTGTGTGTGCATTGGTTGTGTTTCATGAACATGGCCTAACTGCAGTCATGGACATTTGCATTCTTCTGTTTCAGAAACAGATGGAATTAAGGGCTTTGCCAGTAATTCCCTAAAGGGTTGAGTGGTCAATTTCAGCATAGTCTTTCCTTGTATACATTTTATTTCAGGGTTGAGTGAAATAAGAGTTTAAAACAAAAATAAGTTACAGCTTTTTCATGGAATATTAAACTACTGGAATAGTTAATACTGATAGTTTAATACTGATTTTACTGCTTGCCTTTTGATATCTGTGATGTCCTAATGTACAAGTTCTCTGCTCTCAAACTTTCCACAGACAATAATGGGGTTTTATAATTTTGTTACAAATAAACTTCAGAAGAGCTGTGGCTTTGTTTCCTAGTTCATTCCTGCTTCATTTTGCAAACACTTGCAGCCACATCAAGATGTCTCACAGCATTGCAGCTCCCACTCCCAACTTTTTGTTGCGGTACTATCTTGCTACTACTGTGGTCACCACAAATGTGTTATTTTGTAGAGCCTCCTCTTTTTCTGTCGTTTTTTCTGCCTTGAACCAGCCTACAGTTCAGATGTGTAACTGCTGCCTTTCTGTTTCTGCTCTTCATTCCTCCATCTCCAGAAAGAGAATAATATCTGTGTGACTGCTGATTTAGTTTAAAAGACAGATGTCTGCTAAGGAAGGCAGGAGTCTCCTTTGGAATGGAAGATGCAATTTCTTTTTCTTCGAATTATTATAATTTTGAAATTTAGGGGCTTTTAGGCAAGGATATGAGGAGTAGGAATAACAGTTTTTTACTAGATATAGGTATATATAACCAGGGACACAAGCAGCAGTACCTCCGGCAGCAGCACCAAGCAGAGCAGGCCCCAGTGCAGCTCTCTCTGCAGCCCTTGCCCTGCGCTGCAGTGACGCTCACGGCCGGCAGGGGGCGCTGGCGGCTCCCGCTGGGCGGGGCGGGTGCGATGTTACCCCGCGCCGGCAGGGGGCGCTCGGAGCGAGCTCGGCCCTCACGCGGTGATGGCGGCCCAGAAGCTGNGGTGGGCTTGGGATCCCGGAGTTCTCTGAGGCACCCAAGCAGATGCTGAGAAAAAGTTGTATGTGTTTGTTTGNGATGGACCCCAACCTCGGGTGGTAGATGAGATGTATCAAACTCTGGAGCTGCAGCAGGACTCCGGGGCATCTTGGCAGGCCGGGGTGTGGCGCTACACTGTAGTAAAAAGCTCGCCGCAGCGGCAGAGGAGCCGCGGGGCACGGGCAGCCTGTGCCCGGCTGCCGGCGCGGCAGGGAGTGGTGGGCTTGGGATCCCGGAGTTCTCTGAGGCACCCGAGCAGATGCTGAGAAAAAGGTGTATGTGTTTGTTTGTTTGGCGAAGTAGGGTGTTAAAATAGGGTCACAGTGCAACAGCGCTCCAGAGAGCAGGGTCCTGCTCACAGGAGAAGGAAGCAGCAGAAGGCAGGGCCTGCAATCGGCGTCGAGTCCCCTCCACCACGAGGGCAGCCTCTCTTTTCTCCGGATGCTGGGAGAAACAAACAAGCAGGGGCTGTACTCAGCTCCTTTTTTGCCTGTTCAAATCTCGCGGCAAGGAGGGCAGCTAGCTGGACTCCTCCCTTCGTGGCCCTTCGTTGTCTCTTATCTCTCCCAAGTACCCAGCAATTTGTTCCTTAGCAACAAAGTATAGGGAAAAATTCTTCAAGAGAAAAAGAAAAACAAAAGGGGAAAAGGTAACTCCTAAAACCCTAACACTGCTTAGATTGATACATGGGAGCCCTGTAATAAACCCGGGTAGTCTGCCTGCAGGAGCCTGAAAGCACTTGTAATTCACTCTATCATATCACACTGAGGAATTCTGTGGAGCTGTTTCCATGTGCTTCCCCATTGTTGTTTATTTGCTTGGACTTAGTTACACAGAATGACAGGCTCCTTTTGGTTGGAAGGTATCTTTTCAGGCTGCCTGGTGTGGCTCTGCTGCTCAAGCAGTGTGTCCAGTAGGTTGTGACTGTCCTCCACGGATGGAGACTACAACCTCTCTGGGCAGCCTGTTTAACCACCCTTATAGTAAAAAATGTTTTGGTTTGTGGGTTTTTTTTTGTTTGTTTTTTTTGGGGTTTTGTCTTTTTTTAATTATTATTTTCTTTTTTTAGACAGAATTTCATATGTGTTAGTTTGTGTCAGTTGTTTCTTGTGCTATCACTGGGCACTACTGAGAGGAGAGTGGTTCCCTTTTTCCCTTCATTGTGTCCCATCAGTATTTATGTTATTATTATGGATTAAAAACTGCCCCCAAGTCTCTCCAGGCTGAACAGACTCAGTTCTCTCAGTCTCTCCTTGTATAAAAGATGCTTCAGTCTCTTACTAATTTTTTGCCAACTTTTTGCTGGACTTGCTCCAGTATGTCCACACCTTTCTCATGCTGAGGAGACCAGAACTGGACTCAGTATCCAAATGTTATCTCAACAGTGCTGAGTGGAGCTGAAGGATCACTTTCCTTGACCTGTTGACAACTGGGATTTGCCATAAGGGTGCTTTGCTGGCTCACTGTCAGCTCATTGTCAGCTGGGACCCCATCCATTCATTCAGCCAATTTTCATCAACCCCCTTGTCCAGTTATCTGGCCCATACTTCGTCAGTTTGCCTATGGGGATGTTATAGGAGACTGCTCCTAAAACTCAGACTTCTCCCATGTGCACTAATAAGTTCCTTTCTAAGAAAGAAAAGGGTGTGACAGAATCATCCTGCTGCTGATCTCTATAGATACATAATGGAATCATCTATCTTTTTAGCTGAGGTCATTGCTTTCTAAACTTGTATTTGCATTATTTCTCTGCTCCAGGCCGAAATGAGTTGATTGCCCGCTATATTAAGCTGAGAACAGGGAAAACACGCACAAGGAAACAGGTAAGTGTACACTTTTCCCTGTAAGCATTAGCTTCTTTGGACCACTACAGCTTATGAGGGCTAATGAGAACAAATGTCTTGCTGTTCACTTGTTGGTAGTTTCTGACTTTTCTGGAAAGAGGTTGTTGTGCTGAGCTGGTTAATAAGAATGGCAGGAAGAGTCAGCTCAGGCATTTTACAGTAGGTTTATCATGCTCATGTCTCCCAATCACATTGTGACCCCCAAATTTTTCTACTGTTAAATAGTGTGATTTTATTTGCTTGGCCTACTAATGAATGTTTCAGGGAACATCAGTGGTTCTCTGCATGAAGATTCCTTGTTCAGCACAGGCAGACAAGACAGAGATGATGATTTTGAAAATACCTGGCACACAAGATGAAAAAGGAATCTTTGTAATTTGGGAATGAATATCCAGGCTATGCTGGACAAAGCACTAAACAGCCCAGACCTGCCTGAGATGGCCCATCTTTGCTGGCCCTCCACCTCTTTTCATGGTGCTGGAGTGAGTTAGGTTCAGCAAAGCAGCTCATTGTACCCCCAACCCCTCCTACCCCCAACCCTAAATAACTGCCTGTTGCACAAGGTGCCTAACTTATGCTTACTTCTACGAGAAGCTACCAGGTATTCCTCTGGAATGAAGATGGATTTTGTCTTTCAATGCAGGTATCTAGTCACATCCAGGTCCTGGCGAGGCGGAAAGCTAGAGAGATCCAAGCCAAGCTCAAGGTATGATGGGCAGCCCTTAACATATCACTCAAGCCCCCCAGGTCAGTTAATCCCTCTATGAATAGCCTTTAAAAAAGCCTGAGATTAGTCACTGAACTGTAGTAAGCTGGAGAGGAAAAGGTTCTTCCCAGGAAATGTTGTGCAAACATTCATTATTGTTGAAGCTCTGTGACGTCTGGAGCAATTCTATTTAAAGAATAAAGAAACAATAACTTTTTTAATTTCATGTGTCTTATTTCTACCTCCGGTTTATGCTGTTGTCATTCAAATCTGAAAGACCCTTAGACTTAGGGGTGTGCAAAGAGTGTTTACCTGGGGAGGAGGGGTTTATTGTTACAGATGCTGACCAGTCAGCAGTCCCTGGTGTTATGATGGCCTTGGGAAAAGGTAGCCTTACAGTGATTAGAGCACCAGCTCCACCTCTGCTAGAGGTGGTGATGTGGAGTTGTCCACTGAGAGGAAGCAATAAAGCCAGCTGGCATCTTCTCAGGTAACAGGGTGCCAACTGAATAGACTTTGCTCCTTGATTAATTCAGACCTGATTTGAAGAGGCCTGAGCTAATGAGAAAGAAAAAGTGGTTGAATACTTTCTTGAGAAAAGCTGTGTTTTCCTTTCCATTGGAAGAGCTCTGAGATCACCCTAATGAACCTCTTGACATTTATTTCCACTCAGATTTGATGCAGGGAAATGGTTTATGTGCTCAGGCTGAATTGCCAGAAACTTTGAGAAGGTCAAGTTTGTATGTGACAATTGCACAAGAGGGTGGCCCCTGTTAGAATGTGAGCTATCCAGAAAGGGCTTGCTGAGCCGAATGTGGGGTCTGGGCCTTGTTATGTTTCACTGAGACAGCCAGAGAAGGAAGGTGAGTGCTGACCTTTCTGTTTGGTATGGCCATAAGTTATCTACAAGGAAGAGTTTGCTTCCCTGATCTTCCATGCTTCAGGTGACAATAACCTTGACAGCCCAGTCCATCCCTGACTGCTGAGGGGATGGCTGTCAGTGTGTGCTTCCTCTTGGCTGGCTGGGCAGCTCCTCGCTGGGCACCAGGGTAAATGGACTGTACTGGGAGTGAGTTTTTGGCACGTGGTTGCCCAGTGCTGACATGCATGCAGCTCTATTGCAAGCAATGATTGCCTCTAAGCCATGACTGCACGCCCCACATCCCAGCCCCATTTTAGAAAGCTGTGCTGTGTCTTTTATTAGCCTGTTGTGTTTCCAGCTGCTTTAATAAAGAGAAGGAGGCAAAACTTACAACTATCTAATTCAGTGCACCCAGGTAGGGCTGTCTAAGATTGAAACCTGTGGTGCTGTTAAGTGGTCAGTTCAGGTGGAGGCCTGCTGAAGAGGCAAGTTAGAGTGAGCAGGAAACAACAACTGCCCGGGGTGTTAAAAGCCTCACTGCTGCTTACATCTGCAACCTTGATTCTGTTCCTTGTGTGTCACAGCTCTGGGATTGGGCATGATTGAAAAGCCAGTCAGCCGAGCCTGTTTCCACTTAGCTCACAGGAGCTGGCCGGTTTTGTTCTCAGGGAATGGAGGTGTCTCGGGGAGCTCCACGGAGCCATTGGCTGCTGTCCTTTTATACCACCCAGGCCATGCTGTGAGCTCTGCCCAGCTGCCTGCAGAGAACCCTTCCCCAGGACCAGGCTGTTCCTTTCCACCTGCAGTGGCGAGTCGGGAGCACTGATTCAACTCATTTACTTCTTTGCTTTCTCTGGCCATTTCCATAGAGCAAGGAAATGAAACCACAGAAACTGCTGCCCTTCTTCCAAGGTCCTGCTGACAGCTGTGTGTTCTCCTATCACTGTTCATTTTCCATAGCAAGTACATGTTTTCATATTTGTATCCTAGAAATCAGAACAGCTACACGGTTGACTTTTCAAAGCAGTCACTGCAACTCCACACAAACTGGGGTTTTTAAAAAACTTTAAACTTTTTAAAGTGTGCACTGTGTCTAGGACAGATAGAGGTGGGAAATCGGGTAGAGCTTGAAGAAAACTCTCTTCCCAACAGTCAGTAGATTTTCCATGCCCTAGGTGGCTAATGGATGTCACGTGCACTAAGGAAAAAAGTGGGAAATAGTGGTATTATCATCACCATCATAATCACCATCATCATTATTATGTGTTTTAAGAATAATAAAGGAAAACATGAACACTGCAAATGTTTGGTAAAAGATTTTATTGCTCTTTTTTTTTTTTTTTTTTCTTTTTACTGGAAAACTCTTGAAGAGAGTACAGAACTGTTGGCTGAAACAGAAAGGAGAGGTCTTTTCTAAAAACATGTTCTTTCCAGCAGTCTGTCAAGCATTTAAACAAAACAGAAACACAACAGAGGTTAATAGGTAAAATACTTTCCTTCCATAATTATTTACACTTTCTTTTAACTTCTAATACCTCCACAAGTAAATGCATCTTCCCCATAAACTTGTGTATAAACTCAAGTAGACAAATACAGTTTTTTTCAGTGAGAAAATAAGGGAAGGAAAAAATCCTTTTCTTTAATGGCACATGGGAAATAGTCCTTATGTATATTAAGAAAACAACAGAAAATAATTATTTCCCTTTAAAAATGTAGGTAATCCTTCAATTATTCCCTAAAACATAATTTAAACTGGATTCTGAAAAAGTTTCCCATAGCTTTGGAGAATATTATCAACTTTCTCAGCATTTAAAATGTTTCCCTTCCATTCACTTGAATGGTACAAACAGAAATCACTCATGCTCTAAAAAAAGATGTTTAAGTTTTGCCCATTTGAACTGATCATTCCACTTGAACATTAGCAATTATTGAGATTTTTTGTATGCCTCCTCCACTTTTTTTTTTATTTTTTGTTAGACACATTAGGATATTTGAGCTTTGAACTTTAGAAAACCTTAGATAAATTGGAGGGGTTGGAAAGAATGGAAGCCCAAGGGTGAGAACTTACTGCAGTTCAATGAATGCAAGTGGGAAGTGAGAATTCCTGAAGAAGACAGTAAGGGCTGTTGTACCTCTTTCAGAAGTTTCTTCAAGCTATGAATTAATCTGTGTGTTTTCCCTGGTAATTATAATGACACAGATAAAAGTGGAATGTTTGAAGGATGAAGACTGATTGTAGGGGATGTAGGAGGAAAGGCAGAATGTGGGGAAGTGTTTCTGTTTGCCTATTTATTCCTTGAAAGAAGAAATGAAGAATGCTGTTTGTTTTACACATACTTCAGACCCACTAATTATGGCACTGTCATTGCCTGTAAAAATGTGTGTAAATCTACAGTCCTGTTAAAATACAAAAAGGGACATATGCATGTCCCTGCATGTGTGCCCTGGAAATTATTAAGGTTTCAAGTTTCCCTGGAGATGGGAATAAAATGATCAACTCTGCCTAAGACTAATGCAGACCCAAACTGAGGTAGTCCTTTTTGCAGTGATGATGATGATCTCTTTTTGTGACCTTTTCCTCAGAGGGTTGTTTTTTTTTTTAATAACCAAGTGTCTTTCCCATTGAATATTCTTACCAATTATTAAAACACAAGAGTCAGCTAGTTTTGTTTTTGTACTTTCCACAACAAAACGTTTCAGCCATGTGGTTGAAAGCCCTCAGACAGAAAGGATAAATGGTTAGCAGTCTTTAAACCAGCATTTCAGAAAGAATGATTAATCACATCTAAAGGTGTAGTGATGAGTGATAGCCTTACAGCTTTAAAGAGTTCTTACCACAGTTACTGGTGAATTTTCTGCCCAGGTTTTCAGAGATGCTTGTTCCCTACAGAGAAGCTGATGAGAATCCTGGTTATACAGAATTAGAGGTGGCAACTTGTTAATCATTATAATAATCCTGTTTTTTCTGTTTCTGCTCTTACTCATAGGATCAGGCAGCTAAAGATAAAGCCATGCAGAGTATGGCTACAATGTCATCTGCCCAGATTATCTCTGCAACTGCCTTCCATAGTAAAATGCCCTTGTCTGGTCTCCCACGATCAGCCTACCCTGCTGTTTCTGGGGTGAGTGGATCAGTGTCTTGGTGGAGTTTTGAGAAGACACTTGGGTATTTGAAAGGGTATTGGGACCTACTCAGGAAAATCCCGAGAACTGAGACAGAATGGGCCAATAGGCATTGTCTCTGTAGAATAACTCTGTCATTTGGCTTCAACAGTTTTGTCCTATTCTTTGCTCTCACTGATGTAAAACAGTAGTTTCACTATGTATATTTTTTTTTATGATACAAGGGAGAGAACAATCAGTCCCTTTGGATTTTTATCTGCCCAAAATATTTTTATCACTTTCTTAGTCCAGCATCTTGTTGGAACAAATCTTTTGGGCCATCCTGACCTTTTCTCAATCTTATAATTCCCAAGATTGTTTTTAATCAGATGGCCCTTACATAAAATCCTTCATATAGAAGGTCTGTCAGCATCCCCATATAGGCCTAGTGAGCTTTTGCTGAGCATTGATTTCTGCCAAAATAACTCCTGTTATTTTCAACTTTCCTGGGGAAAATGGTCCTTCCAAGAGAGTGAGCATCATAAAAGCTTTGGAAATGGAGCCACAAGGTGCATGCATAATATTTAACATTAAAGATCGTTTTTGGGTCAGTTTCTTGCATGTCAGTGCTAGTAGTGTGTAGAATGAAAAAAAAAAAAGACCAGCATCTCCACAAGAATCAAACCAGGAATGTAGAAAGAAGAGATAACTCATTCACATCTTTAAAGGTCTGTGAGCTTGCAATTTGTTTCCTTAGAAAAGAGCAAGCCTTGCTTTTTATCTCTATCCTAAGAGTGGTGACTTTTGCCTATGTGTTTTTCCCTTGCAGTTTTGGCAAGGACCGTTGCCAGGCCAAGCTGGATCTTCCCAGGAGTAAGTATTCCTTCATGTGAGCATCCAAAGCAGGTTCTTCAGCTGCCTTCTCTACTGCCTGAGGAACACCACTAGCTATTGCAAGACCTATGAAATGCTAGGATCTTAGTTTTTCTTGCAGGAATGTCAAAATGGAGCCGAGCTCTCCTGAAAGCTGTTTTCACTTGTGGATGTTGAATGTCTCTGAATTTGGGCCTAAAAGTCTGAGAGGCATCCAGCCCAGACATATATCTACTTGCATAGATATAAAACTGCTTGTAGTTGAAAGGAAAGGATAAATAAATGGGCACCAGTGTATTAAGAGGCTGATGGGGATCTCAGAAAAACATATGTGGAGGGAGGGCCTGCTGAACACCTGCAGGAAAATTTTAATCTCTCCAGCCCTGGCCCCTTACTGGTTTCTCAGTCTTTCCCCATGACCCTCTCTTGCCCACACAGAAAGATAATTTCCAAAAAACACTTTCACCCTGAGGAGAAATACTTCATCAAATCTGTGATCTGAGCAAACAGCTGGTGTAGAGTATTTTTTTGTTTGGTTGTTTTTATATTAACTACCTCTCTTTGTGTACTTCTGTAGCGTGAAACCTTTTTCTCAACAACATTATGCTGTACAGCCTCCACTTCCATTACCAGGTAGGTAAGGAAATGTAGCTCCTTCCTTTGAAACTGTATTTCAACTTCAAAATCAGCCAACACTCTAAAAATCTTGAAAGTAAATGAAAACAAATTACTTATTGAAACATTTCAATGAGCCAAAAATTAATTTTTTATGATTTCCTCTTAGTGCCTGTTTCCATTCTTTTACTGAGAGAGTTGAAGCTTTTTAATTTTGTTTTATTATACAAAACTTTTATTCCTGTTTTATATTGGTTGCATTGGGTTTTTTTTTTCTCCTGGGTCAGCAGAAAATAAAAGTTTACATATCTCTACTGGTCTTCCACCCTGCTTCATGTTCTAGAACTGTGTTCTCTGTCATAACATGATTGCCTTCCTAATTTCTCATTAATTTGAATAACAAATGTCTTTTCCTTCTCAGCTTCCTCATTTTGTGAAGTTAATGGTGACACCTCATTTTGATACTAAACAGTGTAATTCACTGCTCCTTTACGGCTCCACCCAAGTCCTCTTGAAATTGCTGAACGTGTTTTCTCTGGTGTCAAACTTGGGTAGTTTGCCTTTTATAAACATCATGACCTACCCTGGCAGTGCTGTCTGAGCAGAGGGTGACTGAGAAACCATTTAGAGCACAGGTAGACTGAGGACCTTTTGAATTATATTTTTGCATGATGAATGAAGCCGTAAGAAAATGTAATGGGTCAGCTTTGACAGCAGGTGCTCTACTGGAAAGCTGTTGCCATTTTATCCTAAATTATTGTTATATAAATCCTGTGTGCTTAGGGTTTGAGTCTCCTACTGGCCTCTCACCTTCCCCATCAGCACCAGCTTGGCAAGGACGAAGGGTTGCTAGCTCCAAACTTTGGATGTTAGAGTTCTCTGCATTCTTGGAACAACAACAAGACCAAGACACAGTAAGAAACACACCTTGCTTCCACCCCTCATTAATTTTGCATCTTCAGACAGCTCCTGTTCATCACGGATATGTTATACTACTCTCTGAGTATGAAATACTTGCTTCATTGCTCTTCAGAAACTAGAAAGACATTTTTGGGAAACACCAGATATCCTCCTCTTAGAGGATAAGTAGTGATAGATCCAGCTCTATGTGGATGTTCTTCTGGCCTCCCTGTCCAGGATCATGGACATTGATACACCAGAGCCCAAGGCACTGAGGTCATAAACCCCTGCCAGGCTATTCTGGCTGTCCTCTCCAGCCTTGTAAGATAGACTCCAATATAGAACCCAAAATCAGATGTTGCTAAGATCACATAAAGCCGTGTGTTTCTCTGGCGTGATGAGAACTTGAAATTGGGGGCAACTGGGATGAATTTGCGTCACTGTGTTTCCATGGTGCCACCTATAAAGTGGAAGTTGTAAGATTAGCCTGTCTCACTAAACCTTGTGATTGTGCATGGTGCTCTGGTGATGGGCTGAGATAGGAAGGTTCAGAAAAGATAGTGTTATTTGGCTGGTACCTTGCTGTGGGATTTCAGGCTCTTCATAGGACAGGAGCATTGATGTTTGACTGAGTGATCCGTCACAGGTAACACTCTGTGTCTCAGGTTATTTCAGACTATAACAACAGCACAAGGCAATGGTTTAGGAGTGAGTATAGGAAGGAAAAGAAGTGAGTATAGGAAGTATTTCAGAGAAGAAGAAGCATGGATGTACTGGTAAGAAGGAAAGAACAGCATGAGCTGGTATTAGCAGATATTTCAATTGATTTCTTCTGCTCTTTTAGAAAATGCTATCAAATCTTCATTGACTTCCAGTAGTCTTCTGTGAAGGACAATGAATGTTCAGTATGTACTGAATGGTACTGAACAATTTCCTAATTTCGTGTTTTTCCTCTTCTTGCAGTATAACAAACACCTGTTTGTGCACATTGGGCAGTCAAGCCCCAGCTACAATGACCCCTACCTTGAGGCAGTGGATATCCGGCAGATCTATGACAAGTTCCCTGAGAAAAAAGGGGGCCTGAAGGAGCTCTTTGAAAGGGGGCCAGCTAATGCCTTCTTCCTTGTCAAATTCTGGGTAAGAGAAGGGCCCTTTAGAGGGTACCCGTTTGCTGTGAATTTTCTCATCTTAAAAACTGTGACCTCGCTGACTGTTAGAAAACTGCTGCCTCCCAACAAATTTTTCCCTGACTAGGCAATTTAATACAGCCACGACTGTCACTGGAGATCTTCCCTTGACCCCACAAGGCACATTTTCTGGCCTGCAGTAAGATGTATCTTTCACATTGTCCATCTGTAGAGTTGTTCTTGACTACTGTCTGGAGATTTGCTAATGGTGACTTGGGCCCTCTAGAATTTTTATTTATGTATAAGTAAAGAATTCAGAGGAAATCTCTGCACACTCTTATGCATTCACTTCTCTCAGTGTTGTGTAACTCCTCAGTCAGAAACAATACTTTTCCATTTCTTCTCCAGTCTCTGTACCTGCATTTTGTGTTATCTAAGTACTAATAACTTACAGATGCACATTTACTGCTGGCAGAGCAAAAGATAAGAGAAACATATAATGAAATTGGATTATGATGATAATATATTACTGAGATGACTTCTGGTAAATTGGCAGAAATCAGCCTGGCAAAAGCTTACTCACTCAATTTGGATTTTTGTGATTCAGCTGAAATTTGAAAAAACTGTGCCATTGTGCTTCAAGGTACAAACAAAATAGCTTTGGTGATTGATATTATCATAAGTATTACAAAATTAAAAATAATAGTAGCTCAGGGCAGTTGTACACTAGATGGCTGAGGGAATGTGTAATGGGATTTGGAGCCTTTCACCTTGAGTTTACCACATAATTCAACCTCAGGTCAGAGTGAGATGATGAGAAATGAGCTTTTGTATCTCATTCTCTTCATACAAAGTGGCACTAGAAAGCCTCCTGACTGGTGCTTTCAGAAGGTAGAGTTAAGTGCCTTGAGATGCAACTTCCCAGCTGTCCCAAGCCTAGCTTTCCAGAAATGAGTTGAAGAATGCTGCTGCTACTCAAGTGCCTGTGCCTAGAGCCTTGCTTGCTGGTGATTTTTGGGGACACATTGTTTTACTACCTGCAGTCTCTGTGCTACTGAGCTGGGCCTTTCATGGGATTAGCTCCTGGCAAAGTACAACAAAGCCTGCCGGGGGTGCTCAAAACAAAAGGTGAAAGATTAGCTCAGTTCTGGCTGGGAGAGACAACAGCACCTTGCTGAGAAGTGTATCCTTCGACAGGGCACCCTTTGAAAGGTAGTGATTGCCTTTTGTGCTTTGGAAGTTTCAGGAGCTAAAAGGAAGAGCCTAGAGGGAGATGTTATATAGAGAGAATAAAATACTTTGAACTCCTTGACCTGAAGAGAGACAAATCATGAAATTGTGATCTGGTGCAACTGTGATTTTATTTATCAAAATTGACAGTGTGCTTTTCTGCTTTTGTGGTTTGGTTTGGGGACAGGGATAATTTGATTTTTAATATCAGAAGGATAAATGTGGCCTATGCACCATGTCAGACCAACCTCTATCAGGGTTTTGAAAGATTTAGATGGTGGGATGTCATCAAGTTGGGCTCTTTCTGTTCTCATGTGAGGTATCTGGTGTTCGGAGGGTATCAACTCACTGGAATTTGGCTTGATTAAAGAGATGTGACATAGGATTTGGAACATCTTTACTCCAGTGTGTACATGATGTTGTGGAGCTCTGCAATTCTATACTTATAAGGACAGAAATACTTCTAGGCTTGGTTTAATATTTTGACTTTCTGATTCTTTTTTTGGTACCCTTGCATTGTTGAATTCTATCTGGATTTAACATCAGGTTTAATTGGTAGCAACACTATAGGTTGCTACTTAAAAATAGGAAAAGTTTACAGGTCAAGTCATTAGTTAACTGGAAGCTTCTAAGACTTTTAAGAAGCAAATAAATAAATAAACACTTTTCACAGATAAGGCAATATGATTAACAACAAAAAAGGAAGAAGACTAGATTTCAGCAGAAATTTTTATATCCATCTGCATTTTCATACTTTTGTAGTGGTATGTGCTAGGGTGCTTTTTTATTTTGCTGCCTGATAGCTCTGGACAATTATACAAATATACTATTGATGTTCAAAGATGTATTGGATAAAGCAATTACTATACTGTTGAACTTATAGCATCATTTTAGGATAAAATGGTGAGTAGAATTAAATACTTGAAGGGATGTTTTGAGACATGAAGATATGATTGATTTTTCAGAGGTTCTGAATTGAAGTTGTGGTTGCAGGTGACAAAGACTTTAAAAAAACAAGGAATGAATAAGATGGGGTTGGATTTATGCAGTCTTAGGCTTGAAGAACCTGAGGCATGAATCTGCCCATAAATTGAATATACCAGATGATCTGCTGTGCACCAGAATTCTGAACACCAGGACTGGGGTTTCTTCACATCAGTGGCGGCACTGAGGATCTAGTGTGACTTAGAAAGAGATGTCCACATTTGTTCAAAGGTGCTTTACATTATTTATACAGTAGCTAAAAGTTGATGAGCTTGAAACATAAGCAGTGTTGCAGTGTTTGCAATTCTTCCTTGATTTTGGCATTGGGAAGTTGGTACAATGAACTGATTTTTGGACTTGGGTTGGCAAGTTGTATATGACATCTGTGTGACATTTCTCTGTGTTCCAAGTGCATCCTAGCACACGACAATGAATGTGAGACATTAGCCTCCAACACATGGGCAGTGGCAGCCCTGCTCTTTTCCAGGCTAATATTATCTCTGCCACCTGTTCCTTGCTTCTCCCCGTGAACTCCTCCTGTATGGATCGTTATTAATAGTTTGGGGAAGAGGCGTTCTCAGGGCTTTGCACGTTAGTAGAATGGTGCACTTGCATCTTGGAGCTTTCAGAAGTTGTGAGACTCTGGATGGAAGACAGAAGGAAAATGAGAAACCAGGAATTCAGGACTGGTAGTACTTTGCAGAGAGCAGCCATCTGCAGAGACATGCATCAGGGGAATTTCTTGGGAGCCCTTTCCTGCCTGTGAAGAATGTATGTAGTGATTTCTTCTTGGTGATAGGCAGTCAAATCACTGAGCATTTTCTTTCAGCTAAATGAAATACACTGAAGGGGTGGGCTGGGAACTGCTGTCCTGCACTTGGCTTCTCTCCTATCACAAGCAAATCCAATTGAAACAGCAGCAGTGCAAATTGCCCTCAGCACCCTGCCTTGCCCACTGGATGCCTTCAATCCTGACCTGGCAGAAACTGCCTGGAGAGCAAGGAATGGCAGTTTGGTTTCTGTGTCCAGTCTGTTCTTGGTACTCCTTCTGAGGCAGCAAACAAGACAGCAGTTCAAAACAGAGAATTTTATGATATTTGCACACATTAATTTCAGCTGCCCTCACCAGCACCACCTCCAGTTGCTACCTTATGTAAGGGGACTCTGCCAATGGCACTTCTTTCACCAAAGTTGTTCCCTATAGTGTTCCAATAGTATATAGAGATTATTGAGAGCAAAAAGCAGATTGAAAGACTGAATTGCTGAGGGAAATTGATCTGCTGGATGTCAAAACAGTACAATCTTATGGTGAGCTAGCTAAGTTGCAGCTACCCCTGCTGTTAGCAAGGCTATTTTGGCAGAAACTCTTCCCTTCCTTCTGTTTTGGAGGCTGAATCTGCAGTGGCTCAACTTTTGGACTGTTTTGAAAGAATTGTTCAGCATATGCCTTTCCAATGACCAGAAGGGACCTGTGTGCAAGGTATTGGAAAGCTATTTTTCCTCATGGCATTTAATGCCTCTTGGACTCTTGTCTAGTCATTGCTTCAGATAAGCTAAAGTCTGATTCTCAAAGAGAAATTTTGATTCACAGGCTCATCCTAGTAGGAATGAGGCCTTCCTCAATAATCAGTTTTGAAACTCACTCCCACTAAGGAGCAGACAAAAATCTTGGCTTAGTGTATGGTTAGGACAGTACACAATGCCAACTTTTCTGTAGTTCTTTCTTGGGGTTACAGAAGTGACATAATACACTCAAACTCATCAGAGCAGTTTTCATTTGCTAAGAGACTCAGACCACAATGATTTAAAGAAAAAAAAGTAATACTAACTTGTGGAGGGTTTCTATGCTCTTCCTGGAACAAATCCCTTCTCTCCATCTAGAAATCTTGTCTTGTGAGTAATTAAACATTCTGCTTACTCCTCTGGAAAGGAGGGAATCTCAGATGTTTCCCTCAAAGCAGGTAGATTCACTCCTGCATGCAGTATGTGGATCACTGAGATGTGCTTTATGACAGATATCTCAGTATGTTTGGAAGTTATCAGGCAAGCTATGGATAAGTGTGTCAACTGTGCTGAGCTTGCACAGCAGGTTGAACACATCCCAGACACATCAGATTGCTGCTATGCCAGACTCTGCGCAGGTTTTTGCATCCAGAACTTCTTGGAAAGAAGGCAAGAACCCCAACTTTGTCAGATAAAGTAGTGTGGTCCAGTTGGTGGCTCACAACTCAGATTTAGCTTGTAATATGCCTCATTTATTTGATCTTCTACCTTTGCCTGTAAAAGAGACTGAGAACAGCTGTTTGAATGCTGGACACCACCCAACAGTCTGAATGCTGCTGCCCCCGCAGTCCCACCCTTTTCTAGCAGTGGCAAGTAGGAGCAGCTCAGCCCCCTCAGTGAGACTTTCCTAAATCCTGCCTATGTCTCCTTTGACTGCCTAGGCTGGGGTAAGGAATGTATTCAAGGACTCATCTCACTTGAGGGCATTTGCCAGAGAGGAGTTGAGGCACCTAGGTTCTAGTCACAGCCAGTTACATATTAAACATTTCCATGCATTCCCAGACTATAAAGTGAAGATTAGCCCTCCTGCTTGATGGAGTTCTGGGAAGATGAATTTTCTTTGAATCATAGTCACTATTATTCCCTTGCATCTCTTAAGGGTGGAATGTACCGGACACAGTAAGTTGGATCTGTCTGTGCTCGCCTCGGGTGCTCACTCCAGCATTGGATGTGCTTTGACACAAGGTTTTCTTTAGAGAAGCAATGCAATCCTGATGGTCTAGGTGTTGTGAGGAGCTCATAGGAATCTAAGCATGAAGGCCATTGTGGTTTTAGATGTTAAACTAAATGCAGTAGCTCTTTTGGTCATTATGGTCTTGTCCTCATGCAATCCTGAGAAGTTTACTGCATGCATTCATGAATTACCCTCGTGTCCAGTTGACATTTAGAAGTTAATTTGGCTATGGCAGATTACAGTGTTCTTCCTCAATTTTCTGTCTTGTCTCCCTTCAGGAGGTAATAATCTCCACAGCAGGGAAAGCTAAGAGATTGGAGTTCACTCCTGAGTCATTCCTCGGTCTTGTATTCATGTACACCATTGCTATTTTCAGTTCACATGAATAAACCAGGTTGCAAATAGTTCAAGAGCAGATATGTGTTTGCTAAATAATCTCTGGTACGGAGGCAGTGCCTTCCTTGAGAAGGTGGGAACCAGCAGCTGTAAATAAGTGAATAAGCTGTAACTGTAATGCCAGCACGGTCTGGGGTGCTCCAGCTTCATTCTCCTGCAAATGTGAACTGAAGCCCTCAGCAAGCTGCTGCTGTCATTCCATGGAGTTGCTGAAATTCCATATATGTATGTTTATGAGATCTGCAGAGGTGACAGGAGGTGGGTACTCAACTCTTGGTGACTGATCACTGCATATCTGACTGTCCTAGTCCATAATATGGGACAAGTTTTAGAATAAGAAGTGCAGTGTAAATATGAGGCAGTTCCAAAATGATCCCACTGCTCCTCTGCAATAGGGCTCCCAGGAACCTGATTGTACATAATGTCAGTGAATGGCAATGACTCCTTAATTCAAACAATATTACCATAGTTTTGTCATTAATGTTGATTAATTAGATGTTAATTGGCTTTGAAGTTCTAGTCTGGCCTTCTGATGGGAGGCTTGTCAAATTGTGGATGCACTTAGAGTGGCTTCTTAGGGCTGGTGAAGCTTTTCTCATGAAGTGGAACTAGCACCTTTCTGCTTTGCCTCATATTGACTGCATTTATTTTTTAATTTTACCAGTGAGTCTTTAGGAGAATGTAACCTTAACTTTACTAGTGAGACCCTGAAAATGTTTGTCTGGTTCTGCAGTGAGAGCCTCTGCTATGTTTATGTAGCAGTGGCCTGGCTGAGCCTCTGTAGCCTTGACCCTTTGTTCTTTTTGACTCAGTGGACAATTTCTTTGGAAAGGCGGAATCGAGTCCATACATTGTGTTTATCACTCCCAAGGGAAACAGCTGAAAAATATTGTGAAGGCCTCCTGGTCTAGTTCCTCTTTGGAGAAGGGAAGAAATTAATCTTTATTCAGACAGTTGGAGTGTGGGTGAAATAAACAAGAGAGTTAGTTGCATTGATATGGAAGTGAGTATTAAAATACAGTATTACAATACAGTAATTCAATAAAAACCTAAACCAAAATAGAGTTAACACTGCTACTATCTAATACATGTACATTTGTGGTACAAAGAAAGTAGCTGCATAACTATAGTTATTTAATATCAAGGTCTTCAGCATGATTCACTAGAAGAAGCTGTCCTACCTTCTGCTTTCTCTGTTGCTGCCCATCCTCCCAACACACGTTCTTTGAGCACACACAAGTCTTTTTGAATCAGGCCAGGGAACTGATCTCACTGAGAACTAGCTGAGCAAATCCTCAGTGAGCCTTGTAATACAGCTACAGAAATGTGTGTCAGTACAGCAGGAATGGGGAAGCACAAACTGCTCTGTTAGAGTGAGACTGCTCTCTCTTGGGGTCAGGACCAGCCTGGCATCATTTTTCTACAGCTCTGAGGTGCAGTCTCTCAAGAGACTCAAACCCAACCAAGTATGCATTGCTATGAAAACAGGCAATCTTTGTGCCCTCATCTTTTGTGGTGGCACAAAGGCAGTAGCAAGCTCACATGTCTACAGATGGGGAGAAAACTTAACTGGAACTTTCTAGACTGACCTAAACCTTTTGTGAAATTGCTCTTAAGACGACTAAGGTAACAGTATTTATTATCTCATGGCAGAGAAGACACAGCTATTTTGCATGGCAAAGAAGGAGAGTTATTCATTATTGTGGTGGTCTAGTTCCAAAGCTAGCATTGCTTGTCCTTAGTGCTGCTCTAGATCTCAAATAAAAAACTCTTTACTGACACTGGTTAAGAAAACTCTTCTAGAATGCCATTTAATGCTGTCCTATTCACTCTGTGTCCACTGTAGCAGAATACTCTTCAGTTTCCTCTTTCTCTTGGTTCAGCTGGAAAAATAAAATGCTCTGGAGCAGCCTATGGGAACCAATCCTTGCTTTTATGCTGATGTAAATTAGCACCTGGCCTTGTGGAGCACGGAGAGGCTCTGCCCTTTCAGTTTTGAAGGGGAGGAAGCTGAGCTGGGCATTCCAGCACAGCACTTTGTGTTTCCAGAGCTTAAGGGAACTGCCGCTTGTTTCATAACTGGGGTTGGAATGACCCCTGGTGGAAGCTTCAGACAGCCAGGATTTTTAGGAGTTATGTACCAAGAGGAGGCTTCGGTTGGCCAGCCTTAGGCACTCACATTTGAAAACTGTGGCTGCTAATGGAGATGGCTTTGAATTCAGGTGTAACTGGGCCGGATCCATCAGTAACCTACATTCCTTATGTTGCATCCTGTCCACTTAGGCTTTAGATCATAGTATCTGAGCCTGATGGAAGTGTGTACTCACACATTCCTTTTCCCTGCTGTCTCTTTTCCCTTACCTATATTCCTAGGGTGGAAAAATTTTATTACTGTTGCTTTACCATTATTTTCCTTCCTTGGTGAGTCAGCCCAGTTTAGCCTGTCTGTTGCCCTGCTCTGTCTCTGCAATCTCCACTCTCCATATGCTTTGTGAGTACCTTCAAGCCGTGTCATATGTTTTTAATGCTAAGAGGATATTCCACCAGATTTCCCCAATGTGTACGCATATCCACACCACCATTTTCTGAAGTGAGAATGGGATTTGGTTCAATAATCTTCAGATTTCTCCCGCTTGCTCAATGCACTTTGGTCTGGTTAAGGAGCTTGGGATACTCTAATAATTTACTATCTTGGCTACACAAGATAATGGTGAGAAAATGCCACAACCATCTATTGATAACCATCTAATTTTTTTTTCTCTCTCTCTTTTTTGGCAGGCTGATTTGAATACCAATATTGAAGATGAATCCAGATCTTTCTATGGTGTTTCCAGCCAATATGAGAGCCCAGAAAACATGGTCATTACCTGTTCCACCAAAGTGTGTTCCTTTGGAAAGCAGGTGGTAGAGAAAGTAGAGGTAAGGAGCAGACACCTGGATGTGAGGTTCTCTCTGGCTGCTGTTTTGTCACTTCAAGTACTTGCATCCTGCCTTTGTATCTCAAGGCAAAATATATCTGATGCTTCTTGTCAGGAAGATGGATACCATAGATTATTATTTCTGAGACATGCAGGTGTAAGATCACTCAGCCTGCAACATGGCCCTGTCTCAGGACTTCACTGAAGATCTGGTAGTGTTTGCTGCTTTTCCCTTAAATCTCAGTTTCTGAGGAGATGTAAATACATAAGACTCTTAGCTCTGGTGATTCTCTGGGATTTTTTGGGAAGCAAAGGAAAGCTAGGAAACACAAACCCCTTGTTTTGTAGTCCAGAGAGGTAAAAACATATAAGCAACACCTCACTCTCGTCAGTGTTTTTAAACAGATCATTTATAGACTATGCCCATCAACTGACTATAATGATTTACAGATTATAGTCTTACGGTTTATTTGACCTAGTGCTTGTATACTTACAACTTGAGCAACAGGGGAACTGCAAAATCATGCATATAACTGGCATTGAAGAAATTAGTTTTGATGCCACATTCAGCTGCTAAGAGAGCTGCTTTGACATGCCTCCTGCTGCCCTGTTTCTCAAGGAAACACAACATGAGAAGCACAACATCTATGTGCAGAACACCAGCTGTTCTTGTGTCAGCAGTCAGTTCAAGGTGCATTCTTCCCCAAGACCCATCTCCAGTCACATGATAGGCATTCCTAAAGTCCAGTTAAGTATTTGCAGATGGGACAGAGAGGCCAAAGGAAGGTGTCATGGTGCACAGGAAAGAAGACTGAGCTTCTGGGGTGAAAGGATGTTACAGGCATTTAAGGGTCTGCTGTGAAATCATATAATGTGGCCTCAGTTTCTCTTCAAAGGCAGGTAAAATATACAGGCACTAAGGTGTGAATGTGAACAAGAATATCCCTCTGTGTATCATTGGCCAGACCCTCTCCTAAAAGGGAGCAGAGATCCTATGTTGTCTAGCACAGGTACCAGAGGGCTTAAGTCTTTTTCAGCTGTAGAGCATCCCGAGTGTACTATTACTATCATTACTTCCTGGTCTTGCTAAAACAGCAGTTATTAACTTTTTCAGTTTATTCACACCTAATATTTTTCCAGTAGAGATGCAGACTGTAGTGTAGGTGACAATTGTTGCTCTTAGTTACCTTTCTCAGTGCCTTGAGGGTTTGCTGCTCATAAGCTGGAACCCACTATTCTAAAGAAAGAAAAAGAAATCAAGCCAAAGAAATTGGAGGGCTCAAAGGGACTGACCTTGGTGCAAAGTACTGTGGTCACTGTTAATAAAAGTATTTAAAAGTGCCACTGTAATTTTTCTGTTCTGAGTCCCTTTTTGTGATGAGTGTCACTGGTGTGACAGTGTGGCCCCACTGGCCCTTTTGTGTTCTGCATTGCAGACAGAGTATGCACGCTATGAAAACGGACACTATTCCTACCGCATCCACCGCTCCCCTCTCTGCGAATACATGATCAACTTCATCCACAAACTCAAGCACCTTCCCGAGAAGTACATGATGAACAGTGTGCTGGAGAACTTCACTATCTTACAGGTAGGAATTTTAACTGTTTTCATTGCAACTTGGCAACATCTAAGTACCATGCAGGAGTTCAGTGTTGAGAGTCAAAGCAGATTTCCTTTTTTAGCTCAGCATCTAATTGAACTTAGTGTCTTTCATGTGTATTGCACTTCAAGACCATTTATGGAGCTCTAGAGATAGTAACTCATGCAGAGGAATAGCAGAAGAATTTGAGAGACCTGGGTAAGAGAGAGATAAAAAGAAAAATAAAGGGAGAGCTCAGGAGGCAGAGAGACAAAGGAAAGGGAATGATGAAAAAGTCAGCGAAGGAAATGCTCATTCCAATATTTCACAAACATTGAGGTCCTTTCTGTGCCCTGGCCCTTTCTGCAAGGTAAAAAACCACAAGGGCACTGTTGAGTGACTATAAAATTTTTCTGTGGGAAGAGTTCACTGACCATATCAGGGGGGGAAAGAAAGTAGTTTCCTCAGGACCATCCTGAACCTGTAAAGAATATGGAGACATGCAAAGGAAGGGGCATGTTGTGGGGACGTTCTGTAACGACTTGTGAATCACTGCAGCCCCTCAGTAGGTCAGCATTACAAGGCTATGGCAATTAGATCTGCATTAGTGTTTTGTTATACTGGGAACCTTTCCAGGCCCAGATGCAGCCTAAATTTGGGAAGAGGGCAGACAGCTTAAAAAGTGGATTTTTCTAATGGACTGAATTCTGTGTTTGCCTCTATACGAGGCATCACAGATCCTCACCCAGAGAATGTGAGGTTGGGTAAGCAGAAGAGGTTCTGGTGGCTGTATGACAGAATGGAAATCAAAGGGGTTTTTACTCCATTCTCTTGAAGATGGCAAGATGCCTGCTCTTGCAGGCAACTCATTTCACTGCTCTGTGGCTCAGACACATCAGCTATAAAACACAACGTTAATACTATACCTCACAGGGCATTAAGAAGTTTACTCTTCCACGTTCGTATTAAGATCTTAAACATCTGGAAGAAATGAGTATAAATGCTGAGAGTTCTTTTAAATGAGCAAAAGCATGAAAGGGGCAGAGACAGAGAGATGGAGGACTTGTGTGCTGTAATCCATACTGAGGAACATGAAGCTGCCTTCTGCACGCTTCATTCCTCAGTCAGGCCAGAACTTCCTTTAAATGCTATGAAAAAAGCTGTCACATGGTTATACTTCCTCAGGGGCTTTATGTTTTGAGAACTCTCATGTCCTTCCCTTACCTTCTGGCACTGAAAGCATGTCCCATGTGATGCTGGCACACACTGCCTTGCAGTCCTGTGCAAGATGAAGGTGCACCTGCTCTCTGAGCAGCAGCCTGAGCATTTCCCACTCCCCCCCGGGGAGCTGAAAAATGCACAATGTAAGGCATGTTGGTAGCCCTCAGTCCCCACTACCAACTTTGAGGCAAGTCTAAATATGTTTTTTTCTAGACCCTTTTATGAGCTCAGATACCCCTAATCCCCTAAGCATCATTTATCTTGCTTTGCACATTTCCCTGGATCTAGCACTCCCAAGATTTCAGAGCCCATTTTTCAGAAAAGGGCCTGGTGCCTTACCACACCTGGATGTGTGTAACTCTCCATATCTTGCAGAAGAAAGGAGTTCAACTGCAGACCCAATCACGATAGACCAAAATCAGATTGCTAAAATTAATAAGCGAATTTGAAAACAGCTATTTTCTTCCTGCTTTCATAAGAACAGTTAGGCTATGGTACAGTTTAAGCCTCCAGCTGGAATGTTTTTCTTCTGCAGTTGAGTTGGTGCTATTGCTGATAAAAATCTGCCTCCTCCAGTAGGAGAGAACTTTAGCTATGGCACAAACTCAGGTGACAAGAATGTGCAAAGTTGTGCAGTGACAGAGAGAGGGAAGCTGAGCTAGGAGTTCTGAGTGCAATATTTCTCTTGTCTCTGCCATGTAGTGCATGCTGCAGAAACTAGGACAACACTGCTCCCTTCACCATGCTTCTGACAGAGTCACGTTGTAGAGAAGCTAAGGGTCCTGAGGGGCTGTAGGAAAAAATGGGAAAAAAGAAGCTTCTGTAAGAATGCATGAGTGTAGCAGCCATCTTTCTCCCAAAATCTACAGTGTATGGAATGGGAGGTGTAATGCAGTCAAATCTCTAAGTCTCCTGTATAAGGAGTTACACTCTACAATCCTCATGTTCTGTGTCTACCATTGACAAGCAGGAGCAGATGAAGGGAAACAATTCACTGTGGCTGTGATATATCAATATATGTGTGAACAAGAGTGGGTGTGCCACAGGAGGGGGCCTCTCTATACCCAGCAAACAGAGCAAAAAGAGCTTTTACAGGTGAAACACTTTCCCTCTGCTGAAATCTGCAACACCAGCGGGCAGGAAGCAGGGGACCTGGTGGACCTGCTTCCACTGATGTGGTCACTGCTTGGTCACAGTGGACTCTACTCACCTCCTTGCCTCTTTATTGCATTTTAGTTCTGAGGCCGCAGAAGTGCTTTGTTGTGTGGGCACACAGACTGAGGGTCGTGGTGGTCACGACCTACACTTCTCTGTTCTTTGTCTATTACTGACTTTCTGCTTTATGTTAAATGTGTTGGAATGTGTAAGCAGAGAAATAGCAGTTGCCGTTTCAGCTTCTTCTCCTTTTCCGTCTAGGTTGTGACAAACAGGGACACACAGGAGACCTTGCTGTGCATAGCATATGTTTTTGAAGTATCAACTAGTGACCATGGTGCCCAACATCACATCTACCGGCTGGTGAAGGACTAGAGACTCTCTGCGTTGTCTGAGAGACAACCCTCTGAGTTGTCCATGGAATGCATGTCTAAGAAAAAAGTCTGTGCTTGAACAATCCCTGCTCCCCCCATACCAAACTGAAAAATAAACTGCAGATATTGTGTATTTTCAGAAAAGTACCTCTGAGCTGGTTTGTGATTGATAGAGTGAAGTTTCTATCTCCAGATTTGTTCAAACAGGAAAAAGACTTGGAGTCAAGGAAACAGGCAAATGACTGCTTAAGGGTCTCACGACAATCAGCATCCCGTGAGAAGCATTTCCCACAGTGCACACCCAGGCTGTGATCACACACATAAAAAGAGTGTATGCACCTGAGCATACAGGTAGGGCAGTGGCAATGGCAGCAGCTTCCACGACTCTGACGACATGTGAACAGGTTGAAAATGGTCATGCTACACCTGGTCTGAGTGTGTGCACTTGTGTACATTCATATGAAAGTCAACACATGCACGGACACGGTTACCATACATTTATACAGGTGTCAGATGTCTAACTGACACCTATATAAATGTATGGTAACCCTAACGTAGGCACTGTATAGAGGTTGCACAGATATCCTGCACAGCTGCCTCTCTAGCTGTCCACATCAGCAGTTGTGCAGTCACAGGCTCTTTCAACCCTCCTCTGTTAGAGGCTCATTTCTTTTTCCCTCTCTTCCTGTGCATAATAGTGAGAGACTAACCTTTCTTTTGTGTTCTAAGTGAAGTTATGCTTAGAAAAGTGGGTATGTTAAATCATGTTGTCTTGCCCAGCAGATTTCCTCTATGTATCAAGCCTGATGACTTGACAGACTAAAATAATTCTTGCTGCTTTTGCTTCTGTTCTCCCTGCACTGCTACCAATGCTCGGTGAGCCAGACTGTGCTCTTTTGCACCAGCAAAATAATTGTTTACAGAGGTCAAATTGTTCCACCAGTTAGGTGCACAAGTATTGCACAGAATGTCATTTGGCCAGCAAATCGGAGGAAAAGAATGAGAGAGAACAGTGAAAACATCTTTGCTTTCTGTGTTTCCAAGGCAATCAAATACAGCCTCTCTGCTTTACTTGTAAACTGAGGTGGTCTATTCAGGAGGCAATAATCTTGGTCCCCACAATGCTGCTGATGTGGGGGAAAGATGGAGCCATTCATGTTGCTCTGAGGGAAGAGGTGGTTTGCATGACGCTCTCTGGCAGCTGCTGAACAGGAAATTTATTGGGTGGCCAGGCAGAGTCCATGGCCTGGACAATCAATTTAATGTGGAAGGGGGACTAATTGACTTACTTCCTCATTAAGTCATTGCATGCCAGTTCATCTGTTGTAACTGTAAAAGTGCAGGTTTCCATTTGCACGTGGGAGGTCCCTGATGGGGATGTCTTCACTGGCCATACCCTGTGCTTTGAAGCATGGGAGGGAAAGGACAAGGGTAAGGAGGATAGCAAAGACAATGCCATGAAGTCAGAGATGCAGAAGGATGGTTTGTTTCATATTATGGCAAAAGTGCTCCATCTATTTTTTCCCCCTGATCTTGACGACCCTGCACTCTCAGAGGCTACTTTTAAGGATTTTGCAGGGCTAGTGCTGTTAACCTTTTCTGTGCAGGAGCCAAAAGTGGTCAAGAACAGAAATTTTGCTTACACTTAGTAAGCAAAATCTACACCAAGTTCCTGCTCTGCCTTCTCTCTCCAAGACCAAGAAATACCTTCAAGAACTGACTTCCAAAAAGCAATACAGAACACAGATGCCAATGGCTTTCCATAAGATCTGCATGGCTGGTAACCAGAATCAGTCACGCTTGGAGAAAGATGAGCCAAGTACTCTAAACACCTAGAAAACAAAGCATCTTGAAATACATGCTGTTCTGTGCTACACATGAAAAATCCATGCAAGCACAGGCTGCCCTTGCCCATCCATCGGGTGTTACTGCTAGTCCCAGCCAGGTGACCAAGCCACCCAGGACTGAATCAACTAAATCTCTGCAAAGCAGCCAGCCCCTCCAGCTGGCCCTGTAGGTATGAATGGCACCCACTGGCTACAGTCCATTGCTGATGTGTGCACCTGCCTATTTCAGCCCTGTGCAATTTCCTTCCTGATCTCTGAACCGTGCGTGGAGCAGGCAACAAATCAAATAAATCCTCACTAAAAAGAAAAAAGACTGACCCTTGGGAAAAGTATTTTTGGCCAATGCAGACAACAATGTTTTGAAATGAAGCCTGTACAGAGAAAGGGCAGAGAAAGTCCCCAGCAATGGAAAATTCCTTGTGATGTTCATTAGTACTCTCCTGCAAACATGAGCCTGGTGCCTTGCATGCATTCACCGCAAGGTTACACCACAACAACAGACCCTGTGGAAGTCAGTCCCTGAAGAAGATGAGCCTTAGAAGTCCACTTAGTCCATTAGCTGATCATGAATAAAACCACATTAAGCAAAGTTTTAAGATGTTAACAAGGCAGTAAACACAAACCAACAGGCTGAGGAACAGATGAAATCTTTGCACAGTTGATCTGGGGACACTTGTGGAGTTTTTTTCAACTTAATAGCAATGGAAGACTCTTCTCTGGTACTATTCCTTTCTGTGCTTGCACTTGGAGTTCACAGCTCTCTGGTGTCAATAACCAGGGTCAGCAAGATATCTACTTGCCTTTGAAACTCAGTGGAGAAATGAAAAGAAAATTCATGTGTCTGGGAGAGCTCACTTTTATGTAGGCCATCAGGTGAAAAAGATTTAGTAAAGCTATGAGCCAAAAGAAGTACTGGAATTTTTGATCTGGACTAAAAGCCTTCTGTCCCCTTGAAGAATGGGTGAGATCCATGCAAAAAATACTTCAAAGACTGGAAGGACTGCAGCTCTCTGTCCCCAAGGCTTCCTTTCTTGGAATTTCACCAGAAGAAACCAGACAGTACATCAAACTAAGAGCCAGCTGCAATTTTGCTAAAAATAAAGCAAAGCAAACACAGAAACTCAGCATATGTAAAAAAATAGATAGCCTAGTTTCAAGAGGAAAGGATAAATTAAACTCTAAAGAACCAACAACAAATGAGGATATCAGTGTGTCTTACAAGTTTAATTTCTGTTGGGGCAGAAATACCAGAATTATTAACCTTAGCCTGTAAGAACTTGCTGTAAAATCAAAGGATGAAAGAGTAAAAGGTGATTTCTCAGGTCACTTTACAGCCACAACACTGAGACATTAGAAGGTAAAGCGACAAAACAGGGATCTATATATCCATGTTTTCTTTATAACAAAGCACTTAAAAAGCTTCCATTTAACTGACTCCCTTTTTTTAGAATGTACATGCTTCAGTTTATCAGCCCTAATTTGTGCAGCTACATCTGCTTGTGGAATCATGTCAAACTGAATTAATAAATGATTCCACTTACTGATAGTCTTCTGAGATAAGACACAACAGACCATGGGTCTGAGCAACACACAGCTAGGCAAGACAGGAGCCCTCCCTTCATCTTCACTTCAAAGCCAAAAGGAACACTTCAGGTAAGACAAGTTCATTTGAATTCATTCATGTATCTGTGGTGAGGGGGTGGGAACTTCTTAAGCTGACATTGCCAACAAAGAAAACATGTAGGTAGGCCTAGAGGCAAAGGTAGAGATTGAATTTAAATCTCTTTCTACTTCAATATCTAGACCCAAGGATCTTTATTTCCTTGAGTATTACACACATGCTTTAGCCTTTGGTGCAATGGTTTCCCAGTGACCTTTTCTTCCCCACTTCCCATCTCATTTTTGTCTTGCTTCTTTGACATCCTGCACTAGATGAAGGAGTTGAAGAACTTGTGTGGTTACAGCAAAGAATAAGAACGAATTCAGACACGTGACAACACCTTCAAACTTGCTCTAGAGCTGTAGAAGAGGCAGGAGGAACACATTCTGAGCCTTCGAGAAGCTGTCAGCTGTTTCATCAGTCCTGCAAGCAGAGTCTACATAAAAACCAAGCAGGAAGGCAGCAGACAACTTGCATGCTTCTAATGAAACAGCAAGATCAGGGCTACTCTCTACAAGGGAAGGCTAGCCAGAAGCTTGAACACAGCTTTGTCAGCAACTTCACAGACCATGGTGTAGATCCAATCCCCTGGGACACCAGATCCGGATCTACTACACTGGTAGCTATGTTTGTCTGCATTTAACATGCTGGTTCAGCAATTAGTCAAGACTCCAAAACTGTGATTCATACAAATTTTTACCTCTTAAATGACACACAAAAGTAGTGGTGCTCATTCTGAGGAAAAGAAATAGAGCATCATTGAAGAGAAGCACTGCTCTTGTCTCCTTCAGGTGTAGAATACAGCAATAACAACAGAAAGAACCTAAATGTGGCGAAGTTAGAGAATCTAGATGCATGATCTCTTTCTGACAAAAAGAGAAGCAGAATTTTTGATTTTCAACTTCCTTAATTTCCCCACAGCACTCAGCTCTGTTGCCATGTTATAATTTCATGTGAAATTGGTGGCTGGGACCAAAGCCACAGACTTGCACAGTAGAGGGGGTACATCCTGTGAATCACATGGGAAAGTGTCCATTTCTAGATGACTCAAAGCTGCATGTAGCCCTTAGGTTTGCTGGTCAGATGCCATGGATTCAGGTACACAGAATCACAGAATTAAGTAGGTTGGAAAAGACCTTTGAGACTGTCAAGTTCAACCTATGACCTAACACCACCTTATCAACTAAACCATGGCACTAAGTGCCACATCCAGTGTTTTTTAAACGCTTCCAGGGACGATGACTCCACCACCTCCCTGGGAAGCCCACTCCAATGCTGAACCACTCTTTCTGTGAAGAATTTTTTCCTAATGCTGTTGGGATTCTGCTGTTTGAAGCATCTTATCTGCCTTCTCCGATCTCGGGAGCAGTTTGGTTGGAGTGCAGCAGCCAGGCCTCCGAGATGCAGGAGCGGTGCCCGGTCACTGCAGCTGAACCTTGGTCCACTCACGGTGCTGCCACGGGACGCAGGAGCAGGGTAGGGGTCCCACAACTCACCCCTGACTTTGGTCCAGGGGTGCAGGTTTGGGGGGTCCTCCTCAGGCGGGTGGTGTCAGCTCCCGGAGGCCTCAGGGTGTTCCATGGCAGGCGATGGTGGTGGGGAGCGGGGAAAGGCAAAGGCCAGGGATTCTGTCCCTCACTTTTCCCTCCACACTTGCACCAGTTTTGCCTTCCTTTTTATGGGCCTCAAGGTGGGCTACCCACGGTCCATACCACATGTATTATGATAAGCAGAGATAATGATGGGGCACTTTCGAAGCCTTTAAGGTCTTGAGCAGTCATAATGATGAAGCACTTATTGGAGCCTTTCTCTTATTATTAGGCTCTTAAAAATGCCTAGCCTAAACTTCCCCTGGTGCAGCTTAAGACTGTGTCCTCTTGTCCTGTTGCTGGTTGCCTGCAAAAAGATGCTGATTAGGTGCAGCTCTTTCTGTTCCTCACTGTATGGACAACATCAGAGTGCCCCCACGTCAGATTCAGTTGCATGTGGAGGACAGCTAGTTGAAGCTAAAATACAGGTCGAATTGAGAGTACTTTCCTAAACTTACTGGCATAAATTAGAAGAGACCTGCAGATAAATGCAGTTTCCTTGGTAGAAAGTATCTGCAGTATCAGCCACTCCAGTCCTCAATTTCACAGTGATCCTCAAGCTCTTCCCTAAATGATCAGGTCCAGACAAAGCTCCCATATGTTTTATTTTCTCCCCATGCACTTTTTACCTTCTTTCCAAGGTAGACACCAAATGATGACTTGATTTCATATATTTATTTTTCACTTTGACATGGACTATAGAAATCCCATATGCTTGGGAATAGAGTTCTTGTGCTTATGCAACAGGTAAAGAACACAACATCCTGCTGTTTCTTTTGGAGTAAACAACCAAGCAATCAACAATAATACCACCACCACCAAAACTGTCAAAAATGTCCTCATTGTCTGCTGACTTCCTGTGCTGCTTGTCTTTCAGGAAGTTGTTGTTTAGTTTCAAAGTTTCAGTTTTTTAAAGAGTGGCAACAATTCTGAAATGAAGATCCTTCAGTCCTCAGGTATAATGGGATTTGCTGCATTAGAGCTACAGCATCCAGGAGACGGACTCTTCTTGGAGTTTGGAACCAAAGAACCAAAAGAAATTCTTTCCACAGATCTCTTTATCTCCTGTTGCATTTCAAGACATATTTCCTTCATTGCTTGCTTTAAGGCAAACACACAGTGTACTTCTGTACATAAATAAATGACGAACAGAGAGCTCCTGCACATGCTTCTCTTCTGGGGGGGAGCAAAACAAACATGCAGCAAATGACAGTTGTGTTGCTGGCAGCACTGCCACCAGGATGCTTCGAGTCTGTTGAACCAAGCAGTTTATAAAAATCCACTTAGGACACAATGGAAGGTACAAGAGAATATATTTGATGTAGACATCCTCTTTGATGTGGACATCCTCTTGAACTGAGAAGTGTGACAGCAGCAGCAGTACCAGAGAAGGAAATGAGAATACACAGAAGACTAAGGAACGTGAAACAGATCTTCCTTCTGCAAAACATTTACGGTAAAGCCTTGAGTTGCTCTTCATACACTTTAAAATACAGTTCCTCTCAGAAGGCCCATGTCCATAACTACACTGGTCTACTTCTGTAGGCATCTCTGCCCCAATTCTAGGTTGTCTCCCCACCACATAACACTTCACTTAGTGGTCCATACCAGAACCTTCCCCTAGCTGTGTTAAGACAACTCCAGGGAGACAGTGTTTAAAGTTGGCTTCATTAAGCTTTTGTTGCACGTCCACTATCACCCAGGGGAAGGCAGGTGGGGACTTTCTGGATGGCCCTGTCTCACACAGCACCACAGATAAGAATCATTAAGGTTGGAAAACACCTCCAAGAGTCCAGCCATTAACCCAGAACTTCCACATCCACCGCTAAAACAATTCTCTAAGCACCATATATACTCGGTTTTTGAATATTCCCAGGAATGGTGACCCCACCATTTTCCTGAGCAATCTGTTCCAGTGTTTGAACACCCCTTCATTTAAGAAATATTTCCTAATGTCCAGTCTAAACCTCACCTGGCACAGTTTGATGCTGTTTCCTCTCATCCTATCTCTTGTTACCTGGGAGAAGAGACCGACCCACACCTCTCTACAACTCCTGGTGCGACCGCAGAAAGCTCAGAGGAGCCCTCAGACAAGCCTTCCCCTGTGCTAGAAGCCATAGCAACATACTGGCAGTCGCGGTGGGCTTCGGACCAGCGAGCATCCGAGCCCGGGTTTGGCGTTTGCAGCAGCGGTCAGGGCTGCGCTCACGGCTCCCGCGGGCACGGGCACCACCCCCGCCTACCTGAGCCCGGCGGGGACGTCCAGCCGCGGGTCCCTCGGGGCAGGCGGCAGCTGAGGGGTGGTCGGTGCCCCGGCCCCGCCGCACCCCGCCAGCTCCGGGAGGGTGCGCCGGGGGATGCTCACCCCAGGGGCTGCCCGGAGGGTCCCGCGGGAGGCGGAGGTAGCGGGGCGAGCTCCAGGCAGAGCTCGGCCAAAGGGGCTCCGGCGGGCGCAGGAGGCAGCGGGTGGGGTGCGCCGGAGGAGCGGGCCGGCAGCGCTCCCTCCCGCCATCCCTCCCTTCCCTCCTCCGCGGGGCTGGAGCCTCCCCTGGGCAGCGCCCCCAGCTCCTCCCCGCTCGGTAACGCCGGTCCGAGCCCCTCCTCCCGTTTCCGCTGGCAGGAGCTGGGGCCGTGTCCTGCCGTACCTCCGCCGCTCCCCCAGCACTCGGCCCCATCCGGCCCGGCCCAGGGACGCGCGGGGGAGACCCGGCGCCGCGGGGGCGAGGGGCGGCGGGGACCCGCGGGCGATTCCCGGCCCTGGGAGAGGGGAGATGGCAGGAGCGGGGCGGCCCGGGGCGGGGGTGCCGGGGGCTGCCCGTCGCGGGGGTCGCGGGATGCCGGCCCGGCGGCTGGGGATGCTGGGGAGCGGCAGGGTCCCGGCAGAGTCCGGGCGGGATGGGGGTGCGGGAGGGGTGCGGGTGGCTCGTAGGGGTGAGGAGTGTTTACTGGAAACAATAACCCCCCACCCCCTCCGGTGCCTGTGTGATTTTTGCGGAAACAGGAAAGTTAGTTGAGAGGGATGAGCCGAGCCCAGCGGCGTCTGCGTGCGCTGTCCCGCTCTCGGCCGGGGAGCCCGCGGTGCCCATCCCGCACGGGAGCGGATGGCTTCGGCGGGGGACGGGTTTGTCCCCGCCGCCGGGGAAGACAGCCCTGGGACAGCGCTGCTGGCAGGCGGGGGCTGCCTCTGCCGTGGCCTTGCGCACCCCCGGGGCTGCAGCGCTGTGAGGGGCTGGGAGCGCGCAGGGCACGCGTGAGGGGAGGCTGCGCTCCGGCCGCCGTGCGAGCGAGCCCGCGGTGGGCTGACAGCTCCCGCCCAGGTGGTGCCAGCGGCTCCTGCCTTCCCCCTTCTCGTGTAAAACGGGACTCCGGCGTGGCCTTTTCCTGTCCAAGCTTTTGCAAACTTTTCTTGCTGAATCTTGAATATCTGCCTGTCACCGTGCTCCTGGTGGGAGCTTTGTGAGGTCTGCCTATAGGGAAGGCCTGTAGCTCCAGCAATTTCTGATGGGCAGTGGGGAGGAACTATGGCATGGGGATGCTGTGTTAAGGAAAAAACTAGACTACAGGGGTGAGCTGCATTTCTGTACTTAATCCTTTTATCAACTCTTTCATTCTGTGCTGTAACTCCATATACTTCTGTGGTTTGAACCGCAGGAATGGGGGTACCTGATTTTCCTACCTGACTGCACTGAACTTACTATGAGACTTGGGCATAAGTCACCTGGGACATGTCTGGGAAAAAGTTAAATATTCTCTAGAACAGCCATGAGAGTCAAGTCACACAGTTTGTTTGGGCTGTTGGCCCATTCCTAGATGGGCCTAAATGTTTGCCTGTGGAAGCCAAAACTTAATATGTGCCTGTAGCAAAGTTCTTAGTAACAGGTGCCACAAATTGTTTTAATGGTTTGTTTGTTAGGCTGGTAGTGGAGTCCTTTGTAGCCAGGGTGTATAATTGCAAAGGATAGCAGCCACTGAAGTGTGCATGCATATGAGTGGTGTTGGCATGGAATGTGGGTTCAGAGTTAGCAATTTATCAATGTGATATTGAGAACACCAAGGAAAAAAAAATCAGTACTCACAGTTTTATGTCCTTTGCTCCCATTTTGCGTTTTGCCTGAGCTCCAAGTATGAAAACTGATGGAGCTAATATAGCTTCTGCCTCCACATCTTTCCCTTTCATATTTTTAGACCTGTGATGATCAAACTGCAAATCCTACAGACAAAGCCTTTTCTATAATGGAGGTGTAAGACTTGTGGCAAACTTGGTTTTGGGTACCTGCACTTTCTTTCAACCTAATTCCCAGTAATAAAGCTAAGAAGACCTTGGAGTCAGAACATAACAAATGCAACATAATTTGCATTATTCAGTCAAAGCTCTGAGGCTGGAATGGGCCTGTTCATCTCTCTTGAACAGGATAGAGGGTTAACTGTGAATGTCAGTGTTATCTTAGCTATTTTGGTTATTTTAACAGAAAGTAGCTATCAGGGATGCATATCCCATAGTCTTTGCTTTCTGTGCTATTTTAAGTTATTTTCTTCCAAAGCATGCCAAACCTCAGCCTATCCATGAGGGTATTTCCATCATAACTGTGTATTTTTAGTGTTTAACCCCTGCCTCCCCAAACAGAAACTAAAAAACTGCAATAGAAAAGTGAAACACAGGAAGAGCACAGATTAAAATGGCAAACCAACACTGAGGCGGCAGCACTGATTGGACAAGTTACTTTCACATTTGTGTCACAAGTGAAACTGGCAAGTTTGCTCTAGAGAATCCAAGACTTTATCTCGGTATTGCTTTGAGAGAACTGGTATGGAGCAGAACTGAGTGCTTATTTTAGAAGTAGCATGTTAATATTCCCAAGGTACTTGGGTTTTACAATTGAAACCCATCTCAGTTTTCCCCTTTTGTCATGTTTCAGGATTGTGCTGTTTGCAAGTGACTGATGCCCCATTAGTTTCCTACGTTGAATGTCACTAGATTCATTGATGCATGACAAAAAGAGATAAGAGTGCTTTAAAGATGCTGAGCACGAGCCAGTGTTGTGCCCTGGAAGTGAAGGCAGCTGACAGTACTCGGGGCTATTTTAATAAGGTTGCAGCCAGTACCCAAGGAAGTGATTATCTCAGGTCAGGATCTGCATCAGCAGAGTCCAGGACTAGGATTCACACACATGGCTGGAGGCAGGCACAGCTATGACACAGGATGGGCAGGCACTGAAGGGTCCCTGGTGCCATGAGCAGAGAACAGGGGTGGATGTGAGGCTAAGAGAGCATTTAAAGGCCTTTCAGTGCCATGAGGATTATATGCTGAGGGAACTAGGTTTGTTCAGCCTGTAGAAGAGAAAAATTTGGTGGGACCTGTAGAGACCTGGTACTTTAGAGGAGGGTCTCAATAAGACAGAGCTTCTTCACTTTGGTATGTGGTGGCTGCATGAGAGACGGCAAAGGAAAATTGAAATGAGGTTCAAGATAGATGTCATTTCCTGTGGTGAGGACCGTCAGATGTTGGAACAAGTTGCCCAGAGGGGCTGTGCAATGTCTCTCCTCACAGATTTTCAAGGCCAAAGCAGATAAAGTCCTGTTGGAACCTCATAGCTGCCCCTGTGTAAGGTAGAGCGTGATGGAACCCCCACAGGCCTGCTCCAACATGAATTCTCTGATCCTGGGATCAAGCAGCCATTTGGTCTGAGAAGGAAGGAGGTGTGTAAAACTATGGCAACACTTGTAAATGCCCCAGAAGGAGAAATAAAGGAAGGTTTTAGGATGCTAATGTGTTGCTAAGATGCTAAAAGAAATTAAATTAAAAACTTACCTCACTATGCTAGGGAGCTTATGCTGGAAAGGTGTGTATATGGGTAGGGGAATACTTTGTATCTGTAAACTTGCTTTCCTTTAGTGATTCTCAAAGTAAAAAGTGCCTTTTTTGGTGTAACATCACTTAAAGATGCATTCTGGAATAGAACAAAAAATGTTCTTTCAAATTTCTTGCAGGAAGTGTAATGACAGTAAAGCATGGTGCTGAGCTTGGGGAAAGACAGCGTATGACCAGGGAATGGCTCTTATCTGAGGGTTACCTTCTTTGACTCTGGAAAACAGAATAAACATGCCAGGACCAGTGGATCATTTCCCCATTTGTGCTGTGGTTGTTAATGGACCTTAGGATTGAGTCAATCCTGGTGAGGCCATCTCAGCAATGCCCAGAGAATGCGAGTGGATCAGAAGGAGATATTTGTCTTCTTCTCTCTACGAAGCAGTGAAATTGTGGAAGAGTAGGGATGTGCTCAGGAAGTGCCATCTCTTTGCTCAGAGCAATGCATGTTAGAATTTAATTTTGAGGAGAAGTACTAATTGGAAAGACACAAACCTTTGTATATTTTACATATGTGTACCAAGATGCTCTATTGGAGACTAAAGAGGTATCACTAGTGCACTCTGCACTCCTCTTCTTCTCTCCTGATCTCCTAAAACTGACTTCCAGAGGCTGTTTCTGCTGCTCCTTGTAGCCTCTTTCCAATGAAACATGCAACGCTGAATGTCAGTGCTGTATTTCCTGGGGAAAAACATAGAATCTGTCTTGTGGGTCACTTTCTGTGGTTCAGTGACATGTTCTCTGTGGTGTGTATGTCATGAGGCAGGATGTTGTTCTCCAGTGAGACTGGATGCTTTCTGCATTGCACAGGTGTTCCTGGGAAAGTGATGGTCTCTGTGAGTTAGGTGTTAATGCAGCTGGACAGAGCTGTTGCTTACATGTCTTTCATGCCCTACCTCACCTTTCCCTCTCTTTTTTGATGATATTCCAAACACTTGCATTCATTGCTGTCAAAAAATAAACCTTGAGGGCTAGAGTCTGTAGAATAAGGCATGATCCTTGGGCAAAGCCCAGCTGCTGCAAGCTGTTACTCTCTGCAAGCCCAATGAGAAAGGAGACATCTGACTGTGCTTCGCATGGAAGAAAGAACAGATAGGAAATGTAAATCCTGAGTAAGTAATGAGCTGTGTTTTGATGCCAGTGTGATGTATTGGTCTGTTAGACTGCCTGTTGAGGAGGGGTGAAAAAATTCTATTGTTGAAAAGCTTTTAAAATCAAGAGTATAAACCAGACAGGCATATTGTAGGGATAGCTCCAGGCAGGTAGGGGCAGACTAAATCATAAATATATGCTCCAATAAGCCTTTAAGTGGACAAAGGTATTAATTAAGCTTAGCATTTCTTTAAACTGATGTGAATATGACATTGTAATACTATGATAACACTGAAGTAGTAATATAAGTTTAAAAGATTTTGCATTAATCTTTGTTCCAAAAGGTAAAACAGGAAAACTTATTAAAGTTTTTTTGAAAACGCTTTTCCCTTTTGCTGTCAGAGTTCTCCTTTCTAATGCAAAGGCTGTCATGCTGTTCTAATGCCTGATATTTCTGGAGCTGGAAGTGACTAATAGCTGGGTGTTTATTTCCATGATCCCTGTTACAAGTGCAAAAGGGGAAACAAACTGCATTAACTAGTGAAGAGCTGATGATATTTTTGAGGCTGAGTCACTGTATGTCTCTAGAATCAGCTGAACTGTGTTAACTGGGCTTCAGTTTCTACTCAGCTATTGCTCTGGTAGAGCTGCCTTTGCCCTGGGCTGTCCTCACTGGTTAACAAGTCTTGGACTGGTCTGTGTAAGCTCACAGTGAGGATATGATGGAATTTATCAGCCCATGCAGGCATTGGACCACGGGAGCTGCATTATCCATGTGTGGCATGTCTGGGCAGGAGGCAGGGATAGACTGGAGAAAGAGCTCAGGGGGAGTGGGTGGGAAGGCAGGAGCCTTGAGAAGGCACTAGGCTAAGGGAGAGGAAGTCTGCAGCCCTCCCCTGGGAGGAAGGGCTGAAAAGGAAGGATGAGGTGGTACGCTGAACAGAGAGCTGAAATGTCACGCCCTGTCAGCAGGTTTGAAGGAGACTTAGCTCAAAATTTCGAGACTGCTAGGGAACAGGGATCAATGCAAATCCTGGAGAGCAGAGGGCTCTCTGAACTCTGCTTTAATTTCACTCTTAATTAAATTCACTTGACCTGAAGGATTGAGGGAGGCAAAGCCTGAAGTTGAAGGAATCCTGGGTTTAGGCTACTGGTGGGAAGAATTCAAGTGAGTTGTCTTGTGCAATTGGGTGGTCAGTGCTGTCTCCTCAAGTGCCTTATGGCAGTGTGCTGACAATCACATTTATGGTGCTTGCAGCTGTACTCTAAACTCATGTTGAGCGCTGGCAAGGAGACTTTCTATTTTCATTTGCACATTTCTAAGGGTTAAATAATTCAAGAATGCTTTTGAAAGCATACTTTCCTTTCTGTTTCTCTACTCCTGTTTTTTACCCACAACTCTGCATGCACTTCATTGTAAGGTGGTTCTGCCCAGGATGTTCATCCAGCTTTATTTTAAACAGTTCCTTGATTTTGTAAATATATACTTATCCCAAAATCAGCTTTGCATTCCATTTTATTTTAAGACTGTAACCATATGTGAATGAATGTTGTTACCTGACTTTGTTTGAAGAAAGTGCAGCTGAAGTTGTGATGGATTGAAAGCAATGTTCTGAGAATGTCTAGAATGTTGTTTCCGCTGGAGGACAGTCTGCACAGTATTGTTTATATGTATTTATATACATTTGGACAAAGTACCATTAGGGGAATGGGATAATGGTTTTGGCAACAGAAGAGACCTGTTCTGACATGCAGATGGGAGCACATCTCCTTGTAAAATAAAAACCTAAATGACTGGCCTAAAAGCTTGTAAAGGAAACCTTCCAAGTATAAATTAAGTCTTTTTCTTTCATACATCAGAGCATACATACTCTCCAGTGCTGCTGTGCTGTCTCACTAAGGTTTGCCAAGTAATAGTGGCTCTGAGTGTCTGAAAAGCTCTTGCTGGTCTGTTTCCCAGCAGTGGGGAAAGCAGCAGGACTGGCAAGACTTTGCATTCATAGCACCTGGGACACTGTGGACAGCAGCAGAGGCATCTATTGGGAGGATATAAATAGCATAGACACCTAATGCTGAGCTATTGGGTGCCATCAAAGATGAAGAGCAAGGGTGAAGAACTGCAGCTCTGGGAAAATTCCCAATATATTCCCCTCACACATACTCAGGATGGAAGATCAGCTAAATCCTACACACTGAAGCCTCTCATGTTTCATGTGGGAAGACCCAGGACAGTATTTCAGGTGAATATGGTCATACATTAGGATATGAAGGCCATGGTGAAAGTAATTGCTGGAACCAGTGATCTGTAGAGGGATTTGACTATAGACGAAGACACTTCATTGAGAACAGGAGCTTTTTGGATGTGTTCTCTGTTCTAGTTATATCGAAGGCAAAGTGAAAAGGACTGTGAAACAGAGAAGGGATCTTCTAGGGAGAACCAGGAGGAGGAAATGAGAACAGAGAGTCTTAAGTTCCCACACCAATGTAAATTCATCTGGATGGCTTTCAGTTTTCCAAGTTCCATGTTGTCGCATAATTTTCCTGGTGAATGGTCACCACAAAGTACCTCCCAAGACTTATACAAGAAACTTTCTTCTTTTCAATCTGTTTTTCTTAAAATAATTTCTTAAGACATCTTTCTTAAAGCAGTCAGTTTGCCTTCAAAAATCCACCTTCGGTTTCCTACTCTCCAGGGACACCCAAGCAATCTCTATTTTATCTTGCTTTCTTTTATGAAAACAAAAAGTCCTGCTGGTGTTTCATCATAGCTTGGTTTTCACAGCTATTTAGTCTCTGTTTTCAGTTCTTCCTTCTTATTCTGTTCTCCATCAGTTCCTCTTTGAAGAGCTGAGGAAGTTCATTCTATGGTAAGAACAGAACAATTTTTCTGTCTTTAGTCCATTTCTTCCTTTCTGTATCTACTTTAAACCACACAAAGGAAACAAAACTAGTCCAAGTCATTTAGATATGTAACTGGGTTTTTTTTTCTGAACTGCTTTTTAAAGAACTCTCTTTAAAGAGAAATGTTGTTTCATTTAGGAATCCCCGTATTTCTCCCTGTGTTAAGAAGTACTGTTTAGTTTCTCTGTTTTTAAAATTTGAAAGTAATTTATCAAAATCTTCTTAAGGCACTTGTTTCTTCTGAAGGTGCTAAATCATCCCCCTCCTTTACTGTTAAAGGATACTGAGAGATGGTGTTCATTGCTCCGTGTTCTTCTTAAGTCTTTAGTAGAAGATCACTACCAGACTATTTCTGCTTCTATCACTGGACAGCCCAGTTGCTGTTTCAAAGATCTGTAAGTGGTTAGAGCTGTAGGTTTTAATTTTCTTAAAATGCACTCATCTCATACTTCAGGTACAAAACATCCTCATGGCAAACTCAAAACTGTCAAAGGACAACCAAAGTAGGTGCTTACATGATGATGATGACATTGGTCCAAGGCATTAATTTAGAAAAGCAAACAGACTTTGCTTGCCCTTGGGACGTGGTTTGAGGAACTGAAAGACAAGTATGCTTTAGTTCAGAGGATGAGGTGTGGTGATGTACCTAACAGTTACCAGGAGATAAGTGCCTACCTGTCACTGAGCTTTCTCGAAAAGAAAACATCAGCATTTTCTTCTAGGTTTTGTTAGCCCTCATGTTATAGGACTTAAGCTTTGGGAGGCAAACTTGTCTCCTTACTTTCTTCTGCTGTAAATTGTGGATTGAACAGGTTGTCTGGCTACTGAGTACAGTTCCCTACTCTTGTAGAAAGCATAGTGAAGGATTCAAGTTACTGAAGGATTTGCAGAGTGGCTGTTCCTTGCATCATAGTTTTTTGCAACAATCTTGTACCTACCCAACCCCTGTAGTGAATCTCTGGGGATATGAACTGAGCTCTTCAATGGCTCAGTTTCATGAATTTTCATGTCACCAGTTCTGGTCTGTCAGAAGAGTCTTGTTTCTTTGAGTTTATTATTAATGTTTACCTTGGCCAACACCAAGACCTCTTTAACAGTTTTCTTGCAAGCATTTAATTTCCTTTCTTAATTTTACTGTGTAGGGCTGGATTTTGTCAAGCCAGTCAGTGTACCTCTGACAGGGCTAGGACTGCTACCTGTTTTACAGGATTACATGACTTGAAGTGCTCCTCTCAGGCCATTTCTGCCTTTGCTAACTGGCTTACATCAGTGGTGAAGAAAGTTCATCTATAAGCGTAGCTGACAGCATACTGCCTGTAACATCAGTTTGATTAACTCGCCAACATCTACTCAATGGAACTGTGGGAAGCTTGGATTATTTAATTCTTGATTATTTTTTAAAATTATATACTTATTTTATTATTTATTAGTTATAGCTTAGCTACCCTTGACTTCAATATGAGTAGTTCAGTGGCTGAGATTGTTGTCACCTGTGTCACTTGAGGAGCTAGTTAGGTTGGGTGGATGCTTGCAAGTGCTTGTCAGGGAGCCTGATATCAGTACTGAGTTGATATAGCATTAGTTCACTTTAAGGAAGATGTATAGAAGTGATGTGTATGATCTGTTGAAGTGTCCATGTGCTGAAGTAGGTGAGTAAACAGACTGTGTGAAATCAACAGCAATGTTTCATTGTCTTATTGATACAGTGAATCAGGTAAAGGGAAAACATTAGTTTAAAAATCAATGCCAACAATGCAATAATGGAAATGTTTCCATGACCACATTTGGGGAAATAATCACAGTTTGTTTTTAATAATTAGTCTGTACTTCTTTTTTAGTCTGCAATAATATTGATGGGCTTTTAAGCAGTGGAGATGGCACTGTTCCATGTCTTTCTTCTGTGTGGTTGAAGGAAATCCTAGTCTTACTTTGGTCAGTTTTCTATTTTTGTAGCACCCTTCTGACATTGGGGCGGTGCTGTTACAGGCCTGAAAGCTCCAGTATAAATTGGAGAAGGTGGGGTGCTTTCTGTTGTGTGGTTTTGTGTGATTTTCACTTCAGCAGTGTTTTGCTGTACTGGAAGCAAAGGTGACAGCAGTCAGAAAGCAAGGCTACTGGAGGAGAGTTCATCAGGAAGAGTCTTGCATAATTTCTCGTTTGGCTGCCTTAAGCAGGTCATCAGGAGTCATGGTGATAATGGGGGACCTAAATGCCAAGGGGTAGAAGCACTGAATTTTTCTGACTAGTATTTCTGATTTAATAGACACACAGATTTTGCTTTTCCCCATGATCTCTGTTTTCCCTTTAGTTTCTGTAAGTCTGTTTTAATATTTTGCCAATTGCCATTATTTAAACTTGAGTCCAGATCAAATCAGTATATTATGCCCTAGAGACCAGTGTTAAGATTTACTCCTTCTGTTCAGAAGCAGGTGGAATTTGATGTACCTTTTCCTGTTTGTTTTTTTTTTAATCTCTCTAATTCTCTCCTTTCTGTCTTCTTAAGCTAATTATGTTTGTGGTGGGAAGTGGGTCCAAAAGGCAAAACCCTTAATTTTCTTCTTTTTCTTCATCTTTCCAGGTTTGGTCTGTGACTTTTTCCTTGGTGTACATCCAATTACCTCAGTAAGTAAAATCTCTGTGAAGAATTCTTGGAGTCATTCAGCATTATCTTTAATACTGCTCACAATGACATTAAGGGGAGATGAGTTGGTCCAACACTAAGCCCTTATAAAACCTTTTTGTAATCTGTTATTTTCTTGCCACAAAAGCTGAGAAGAGTTCAGAGTAACATGGTTGTTGTTGGAGTTGTCTCCAAATGCTGCCAGAAGTACCCAAGGAAATGTCACTGGGGAGGTCAATAATACTCTTCATTATGTGCAAATATTCCTCTTCCTCTGTTTTCTTACCTGTCTGTGACATTTGTAGGGAAAGGAAGCTGGGAAGAATGAAACAAGGTTCCTACTGATAGCACTTTCATCGGTCCTCTAAGTTTTGTCCTTTTGTGCAAGGGTAATTCTATAAACAGGCTCAGAAAAATAGACTCATCTTGGAGGAACCCAGGGTTACCCTGGGGTTAGGTGTCTTAGTACAGCTGCAGGCTCATTGCTTTGTATTTTTGCATTCCTGTGTTCTTCAGGGATTTAGCCTTGGCTAGGAGTGAGTGGAAGATGTGGCACTGCTAACCTTTAATTAAGTTTCTGACCTAGCAGAAGAAGCAACTTCTGCTCCTTTAGGGAAAGCAAGGTGATTCACTCTTCTGCTGAATGCTGTGTGTTCTGCCAAAAGCTGCAAGGTCTGCAGCTTGATAAATCCAAGCAGTGAGAGCAACAGAGAGATAACAGTCCACTCTTGTACTTGGCTTGCCAGGAACTGTTTCATACTTCTGTGCTACTTTGTAAAAACTTGTCATGACAGCTGCAGGCAAAGAACATTTACTGTTGTACATTTTGGGATGAGTGGTAAGAGATTATAGTCTGTGAAGGGGAAGGATCATCTTGCAACTGGGAAAAGCTAAGAACATATTAGGTGAGGCTTGAAAAAAGTAATGCTGGAGCTTTCCTTTACCCTTGTGTAAATCATCATTACAGGTGATGCCATGCAATGGCTCAGTCTTGGGGATATTGCAAAGATGCATTGACTTAGGGATACTGTTTATTTAAGAGAGAACTGGGAAATATCCTGGGAGAGTTTTCAGTGTCAAGGTAATAGTTCTGTTGTCTAACTTCTGTGGAAAATTTCACTTGTAGGACTTGTGTGTTTCCAAGAGAAAAATCAACAATAGGAAGTATTAATAGGAGGTATATGACTAGCTTAAAATCTCTATATTTGATATTGGACATGGCTGTGGTTTAACCCCAGCCAAGCCCCACACAGCTGCTCACTCACTCCCCCACTAATGGGATTGGGGAGACAATTGGAAGGGTAAAAGCTGAAAAACTCATGGGTTAAGCCACAAGCAAAGCAAGGAATCAATTCAGTGCTTTCCATGGGCAGGCAGGTGTTCAGCAATCTCCGGGAGAGCAGAGCCCATCACACGTAATGGTGACCTGGGAAGACAAAAGCCATCCCTCTAATCTTCCCCCTTTTCTCCCTCTTCCTTCACTTGATACACTAAGCATGATGTTATATGATATGAAATATCCCTTTGGTCAGTTGGGGTCATCTGTCCCAGCTGTGTCTCTTCCCAATTTCCCATGTACTCCCAATTTCCTCGCCATGGCAACACAAGAAGCAGAAAAGGCCTTGGCTCTGGGTAAGCCCTGCTCACCACCACCAAAAACATCTCTGCATTATCAACCCTCTGTTAAGCACAAATCCAAAACACAGCCCCATACCAGCCACTGTGAAGAAAACTAACTCTACCTCAACACCCAAAACCAGCACAGACTTGAATAACTTCCCAATATTTCTGTTGCAAGACAAAGAATGAAAAGATAGGTGGGGGGTGTTAGGCATTGACACAGGTAACATCTGTATTTGTAGTAGATGAGACACAATGTTATAGTATGTAAGATAAAGCACCGATGAAATTTCATGCTGTAGAATTTAAGATTGTTATAAAGAGTCTTGTCTTGGTCATAAAATGTCTCTCTGGAAGGCTGCTGTGTATTTACATCTTGCAATGATTTTTCTGATTACTTTTTGCATGTGTGCCATGCTCTGAATCACATCCAATGGTGGTTTGTGGATTGCTGTGTCCTAGGAGAGCTGGATGATGGAGTACACTAGGGAAAAGATAGTTAGGGAAGATTGAAATGGTTGTTATTTGTTTCAGGAGTTTTCTTTCTGTTCATTCTTGTGCCACTTGAAATGATTGCTGTATTGTGAGCTCTTTCATCTTGTTTCCACACCTTTAAAATTTGATACTGCAGAAATTAATGTAACATCATCTATAATGTTTAGGCTTCCTCATGTTATGAAAGTGAGAATTCCCACAGCAGCCTTAACTCTACCCCCAGAAGAGAAAGCAAATCAAGTGAGTGTCTTAAGTTACACCATTGTGTAGCATTGGGCACTAGGATGTACAGTTTGTCAAATATTTACATTTCAGGTCTGGTCCAAGTCCATGGCAGTAACAAAATATCATGTGTTAATTATGCTAAATGATCATATTACACTGGTAAATGGGAATAGGCTTGATTCCCAGAATGCTGATCTGTGATTCACATCATCAAGGAGTACAAAAGAATACACATCCCTTAGAGGGGGATGATAAATAGGATATTTCAAACATTTTTTCTTGCATGCATGGTAATTTGCAATTTTCTCTCTTTCTATTATGTTTCTGAAATCTGTTTCACAGCAAATTGAAAAATTAGTATCCCATCTCTAATGGAGTTTTAGAAATTACCCCACTTTCTTTACCTTGCTTATCAGTGTTAGCTTCTGGATTTCAGATACTCCTTTGTATTAATTCAAGGATTTTCTTTTCAAAGTGATCCATTTCTGCAAAAAAAGAAAGGACTTGAACATGCTGAGCAGAATGGGAAACATGCTTTTTGCCTTCTATGAAATGTACTCATGCATATTAAAAAGCTTGCCAGACTTGACTTTCTAGAATCTGAACAACAAATTGTTGTTGAAATAAAGTGATTGAATGCTTTGCTAATGTGTGGTATTGAACTTGAGCGAAATGCTGCTACTCATCACTCAAAATTAAGTATAGTGTATTACAAAAGCTATTATAGGAAACTGCTCAGTAGAGAACTCAGACCCAGACTGAATAGTGAAGACAATCTTCAGCTATTTCTTAAAACCACCACATACTGTGGGGTTTTTTAAATGTCTGTAAAACACTGTTGTGTAATGAAATCAAAAAGGGCATGTGAGATGCTTTTTGATGGTTTGTTTTTGGCAGGCAGCCATTCTAGATAAGATGGACATTTTAACACATGGGAGGTATTGAATAATGGGGTTTAAATGTTTAAGGTGCTGTTGTGTGGGAACAAGTTGTCACTGTGCCTTACCCATGTGGTGGACTGTGAGGTGGTCTAGGGTCTCCTTCATTGGGGCAGAGCTGTTCTTTGTGTGGTTTGTTTTGGACTGTGAGCAGGATCATTGCTCTCAGGTTCTTCATACTGTGCCCAGCAGAGTGAGGTGCAAAGGGGAGGACCTGGGACCTACTGAACAAATACAAGCTGTAAAATTAAATTCAAAACGAGATTGGGCAAGCAAGGTGAGAAAGAGAGGTATGAGAAGAGGTTTTTGTTAACTTATAGTGGCTGTCTTACAGTCATAGGAATAACTTGATGACCCTGTTGTGCCAAAGGCACTTATTTGTAAAATGTGTGAAATGTGCTCAGATGTTCCACAGTCAGGCCAACATCTTGTTCATGTCTGATTTGAATGACTACTTGGCATCAGTCTCTGTTCTTTGTCATAAGAAGACCATGTCCAATTAAATGGATAATGTTAGACCACATCTTCAGGAACATTATTAGAAGTTCTGCTAAGGTAGCCTGAGGAAAAAAAAGTTGCTGTGGGCAATGTCCTTGGGGTTGGTATTTGGCTGGGTCAGGATAATTTCTTTTCAGAGTCTCTGTTTTAAGATGGATTCTGAGGCCTGGAGGCAGAATTGTAAATGATCCTGTCCTGTAAGTTACTAAGTAATATGATACTGCTAAACTTTAATGTGCCATAAAGTTAAATCTCCATGTATGAGAGCACCCCACTGGCAAAAGATAAATAGTTATGGGGAAAGGAAAATTATTTGTCCCAGAGATAGCGTTGAGTTAATTGCTGGTTCTTCTCAGGTTGCTTGAACCTGGAATATTTCTCCCCATCATTAATTAACATGTTTTATTATTACTTCTGCTCCCTTGGAATATCAGATTTGTGGCACTTTCCTGGGGTGGATTTTTATTTGAGTTTTTTAATATGGAGAAAGACTTTCACTTGAGTATTTAGTGACATGTGTAACCAAATCTCCTTACGAATGATAGGGCGAAGCTGTCTCTTACTTGTTTGCCATGTGAGAGAAGGCATGGAGGAATGTGATGGAGCACAATTTTCTGCTCTTACTTAGCTTGTTGTCCCTATTGCTAGTCTCCAAGCTCCCACAGGGGCTGTGATCCACAGCTGCCTTCCAGAGCAGTTCTTGGGCGTGGCAGCTCCTGAAAGCAACTGCAGGGTCCATCCCTCTGGGCTGAGCTAGTTTATGGTACCTATTTTGTTGCATGCAGCATATTATCTGCATCTCTGTGGTGAAACAAAAAAGGCCTCATTTTAAATAGTGATGTGTACATGTTCCTATGGTAGCCTTTTGGACAGCTGTGAACTAAACTAAATTTCTTAAAGCAGTAGTTCTCATTTTTTTTATTATCAGACCTTAAGCATTTTCTGGAGAGTCTCTGTATAGTCGATTCAAATCCACTTTGATTTCTGATTTACTGGCTGCTGTATGTAAATTGTTGACCCAACTGTTCATTTCTGCTTGTTGTATATCACACTCATGCAGCTGAGCTTCAGAGAGGCTGTGAATGGTTAGGTATATTTGTTTTAAGGAACCAAGAAACTGATCTTACTAGAGTACTAAAGCTTTGATTGTCAGTGGATTCTTTCTTGCTTTCTCTTCTTTTGCATGTAATTATTGCTCCTGTGATCCCTGAGCAGTTTCTTTCAGTGTAGGAGAGAAATATGTGGCTTCATATGGAGGTAGGTGGGAATTTCAGGAGCTGCATTACTTTCCTTGCTAGTAGCCCTGGAATCCTCCCCATCATTTACGAAGGGTCACTCAGCAGAAACATTTGTAGTATCAGGAATTAGAGATGCCAGTGAGGAAAAAACACTACACTTTCCAGCCAGCTCTCTGCAGAGCCAATATCAAATTTCTCCCTGTTAATGTGTTTCTTGGCACTTTGGTTCAGTTGCTGCAGATTTTCCAGCAGCTGAGTGCCCCTCAGGCAGGTAGGTTTTCTCCAAGCAGAGGCGCAGAAGTAAATTTCTAATACACTTGATACTTTTTTTGCGGTGTATCATTATCGATTGTAGAAGTCATTGCCAAGGCTATTTCCAAGCCCATTTTCCAAGCCACGTTCAGTGTTTTTGAAAATAAAGTTGGGGATCCATGTAGATATCAACAATAGCTGTTAATCCTGTTTTTGAAGCTAATTAATCACTCTCCTGCTTTGTGTTCCTGCCGTGGCAGTACTGGGAGTACTGTCAGCACTGTCAGCTCCTGCTCAGCCCTGTGCTGTTCCTGACTGAACCGTGCTACTCAGCTGCTTTATCTTTGCCATCCTGCCAGTTCCTTCTCAGCCTGCCTCTGTATTGCCCTCAGGCTGGCATGGAGATTAATTGACCTGGTATCACAGGATGTTTCCTCTTTTAAAGTCCTCGCTCCAGCAATGTTTAAGAAGGAAAGACGGGGAGTTTGGAAACAAATAGTCAGCTAGCTGGGATTTGGTGTGCAACGTCTGAGGACAGCTAACACAAAGCAGCATTATTAATGGGAAACGTATGGCACAAATGCACTATTGCTTTATAGAGCACAAGATGTGAGAGATGGAAAGCCTATTGTATTGCCTCAGTTTGCCCTCAGTAGTGGGTTTCAGAGGCTCGTGCACAGATCTCCTGAAGTAAATCATCAGGAAACTTCTTTTTCTAAATGGTCTGCATCAAGCAAATCCCAGAACCTTACATGATTCAATTATTTGATTGAACTGAGAGTTGGGGCTTGATAAGGTATTCAGTAACAAAGCCAGGCAATAAAATCAGATGGAAACTGAAAGACACATGAACTGACAGGAGCCTGTCACGTGGAAGAGGAGGAGGTGAAGCTGCAAACATTTTGAAGTGGCCTATTTGATGCTATGCAAGATGGGTAAAATTTGAACCCAGGGTTGGTTGCGTTTGGGCTGTCTTTGTGTGTTTATTTTTGCCTTCTGTTCCAGGGGAGCACATTAGGTCAGGCTTGACTGTACATTGCTAGCAGTGCTGGGAGTGACGGGAGATGCTGTGGGCATGGAGAGCCATGCATGACTAAGAACAGAAATGGAATTCAGTGCCTGTGACTCTGAGCAGGACAGATAACACGGATTTGTGTGGAGCAGTTGCAAAAGCACAGACTCTTCCTTATAGAAAAATTACTGGAAAAATTAGTTTGAATTTGGGAAGAAAGCAAGCTTAAAGCACAGTCAGGCTTTGTAAAGGGCTCTGTCTCTGAAATGAATGTTCACACACAAAGTGTTGACACTATTATTTTGGATTGTTTTCAGCCTAAAAAAGCTGAAAGGTGATGGATTTGTCACATAAAACTGCTGAAAATAGGTATGTTCATACCAATTACTCAACAGAACTCATATCATGCTGAGTAACTTTATGTCAAAATAATTTTTGTAATCTTTTCAAAGTGTGAAAAATATGGTTCACTCTCTTGGTAAAATTTAAAAGTTTTATGAAGGACAATAAGGGGACAAAGATAAAGCAAAATTTAACGGTTGGGTGCTTGGCGTTCAGCCAAGAGCACACCTGCTATTGCCAGGACACTTTTTACATACCTTTCTTATTGCATCAGCCTATTGCATATTCATAAACAATTATGCATATTCAAACTTTCCCCAAACTAGTTTACATGTTTCAGGAACTGTTTAGCATGGCTCCTCCTCGTGTCTGCCTTTTTAGAGCATGTGTATTCTTTGGCTGTGGTTTTAATTAATTTTTTTTATCACTTCCAGCTGGAGCTTGGGTTCACGGGTAGGTGCTGATAGTTGGCATGTCAGTAGCAGGGGTCTCCATCATATGTCTGTTGGATGTTATCTAGCTAAGCAGACAGTTCAATTTTATTATAAGTTCAGTTTCAGCTGTTTCAGCTATTTCATTATAATAACAGCTATTTCATGATAATAACATTATAATTTCAGCTATTTCAGCTATAATAACTGTTTCAGCTATTTCATTACTATGTCTGAGTTCAGTTAATAACAGAAATAAAAACTATATCTTGTTAGTAAAGCTACTTTGCCGTTATACATATAGCATAGATTTTAATATTTGTGAAAAGCCAATATTATAATATGTATTTATAACAGAAGCATTTGTGCAATTTAAGGTGAAAACAGAAAACGATGTAGTTTTAGATGTCATGGTTTGATTTTAAAATGTACTTTCATTTTAAAAGCATATTTTTTAAAATGTAGTGTCTT